>CM028135.1:586672500-586862500 GCA_016271365.2 Neoceratodus forsteri
CACCTCTTCCTCCACAAGTGGAGTTATGGAATTTGGATGAACTGATACACCAAATGAGTAGGGTGGGTAGGGAAATGGGAGCATGCTCATCATGACTGTGAGTGACCTTGCCATGCTGACAGCTCCCAGTAAAGTTGGAAAAACATTAGAAGTGAGAGTCTGGGGAGAGGATGATGGCCGCCACCCACTACACAGGTCTGTGTCTGTAAGTACATGCAATCTCTCCCCCTGTGCAAAGTAGGAAAGCCACTCTACGGAACAGGGTAAGCTGTGGGGAAGGTCCGATAATGGTTACTGCCTCAGGTGCATTAAGAGCAGGAATAAAAAAAAAAACTACTGCTGTGATACTTAAGGCCCATTCACATGGCTAACTTTAAGTGACTGGTGGCGGTGCACAGCAGCCAAATCGGTGCCACTGTGCGCATCTGAACATCACCGTTCTCCGCATTAATAGTTGCGGAGCATTGTGACCGCGAGCCCTCTTTTCGTGGGATTGTGTAGTGGTGCCGGTGTTGTGTGCCATTCTTATCAGCTACATGAACAGCCAGCACCACCAACTATGCTGTGAGAGGGTTTTCCCAGCCTGCACTAAGGCTCACAGATGGGTCTTCACACCAACTTCGGTTAAAGTCAATTCTCACAGTTTAATTCCAGCTGGACTTGGGCAAGTGTCTCTGTTTGTAAACCAAAGGCTACAAATGACAAAAAAACATGGTCTCAGAGTTGAGCCGTGACACTGGGCACACCGCTATGCATATGCATGCGCACATGCCCCATGTCAAGGCTCAACTCTGAGACCGTGTTTTGTCGCTTTTATCCCTCAATTCAAATGGAGACACTTGCCTGAGTCCAGCTGAGATTAAACTGTGAGAATTGACTTTAACTGAAGTCAGGTCTGAAAACTCATCTACAATTTTCTGTGCTGCAGCGCCATTTCTCTGGCATCACCCCCCCCCACCACCACCACCACCACCAGAACGAACTCTCCTGGAAATGCCCGAACACCTCTGCGAGCATCTACAGTGCTCCAGAGGAATGCAGTCTGAATGCTGATCCACAGCATTTTAGGACAAAGGCAGGCAACGATCTACATGGTGGTGGTGTAAAGTCTCACCATGTGAATGAGCCTTTTGGCACTAGGGCATTCCGATTCTGCCATTTTACAAGTTATAGTTTACAATTTATGTACTCAAGATTGCCTGCTCAGCTGTGACAAAACATCTTGTTTCCAGTTGGTTACAGCTTCTACCCAATTCTGATAGGGCTGGTACTAGCACAGAGAGGTAAAGAGACTGGTTTAAGGAGTCTTACTGTGACCCAGTAGAGATTCCAACCTGAGTCTGCTCTTTCACAGTTCAGTGCATAAACCACTCAATCATACTTCCATCTCAGAACCTTTTCTAACTTATTGCTTATGCCTCCATTGTTACTCCAGTACAATCCTTCCCCAGGAGCTCGCCCTTTTGTAACACAGTCACAATTCATTACCCTTTTTAGAAAATTGCTTGTTGTGGACATGTTATTGTAAACTGTTCGTCATGGACATATTACTGCCCATAACCATTATTGATTATGGCCTGGTCTTATGCCTGGGGGGCAGGGAACAGTGCCCCGTCGAGGGTACAAACCATTTTAAAGCACTAGTAGCACCAAAAATAGTAGGTAGAACATTTAATTTTTTTTATGTGCCCTCCTTCTGGCTGACCTTCCTACAGAGGAGTGCCCATGCCCCATCACCCTAGCTACCAGGATTTACCTGCCAGCTCCCTTCCCCCAGGGCTTGCCCTCCTGGTGGGGTCAATGGGGTTCCACAAGCCCCACCAGAGAATGGATCTAGTTCAGGCCAGTGTGCCCAGCTAGTCAGGTACGGGGCTTTTGGGTGCCCCTCTTCATCCTTCCACTGGATGTGTTGCCATTTTCTGTCCCCAGGGTGGTGTAGCATGCAATAACGTCATGGTGCATGCCACACATTCCCGTGTGACATGCATTGATGTCTGCCATGCCTCCCAACCTTCCAGGTCCGGGCTGCCTTTACCCCAGCTTCCACTAGGGTCTAGACTAGCACTGTACTCTGCCCCTGAAGAAGGAAAGCAGTCCTATGAATGCTCAATCCTCCTCACCCCGGCCAACCTTCCAACACCCCAGATTCATTTCTGAACCCTGGTTGTCAGTGTCACAATTAACAGCACTACCGCTGCACCAGCAGGCCGGCCCTGATGTTATTAATTTTCAAAAGTAGCAAGCTGTTACTTATTATTTCTGAAGTATTTTTCTATTTTCCCATTAGAAGATTGTCTACCTGAGGTGTGATGTGAAGGGCAGTATTTTAACTAGAGACTAATATATCAAGTTCCATTTCTCCTCATACCTTGTGGTAAACGGCACTCACTTGTATGATGGACGAGTAGCCAGCAGGATGCCATTGGGCTCAGTATGGAGGTCAGTCCTTTTCAATGTCTTCATAAGTGACATTGCTGAGGAACCAGAAGGGAAGGTGTGCCTTTTTGCAGAATACCAAACTCTGCAGTAGTGTGGATGCTCAGCAGTGAGTGGATAGAATGACAAGGGACCTGGGGAAACTTGAGGAGTAATCAAAAACGTGCAACTGGGGTAAAATGCCAAAAAGTGCAAAATCATGCAGCTAGGAAATAAGAATCCAGATGCTGAGTATACACAGAAACACAGACTTTGATGGCAGATAAGGACCACTTGGCCCACCTAGTCTGCCCATTTCCCTACCTACAGGATAAGCTGCAGATCCTAGTTAACCAACAGCCTATTTCTTCCTACCCCCACAAGAATTGACTTATGTCTGTTCCACGCATTCTTGAATTCTCCCACTGTTTTAGACTCTACAATCTCCTCAAGAAGGTCATTCCATGTGTCCACCACCCTCTCTGTGAAAAAGTATTTCCTCACGTTGCCCCTGAGCTGTCCCCCCTCTATCTTTAAATTGTGTCCCCTTGTTCTTGCACATCTCTTTTTCTGAAAGATGCTATCCTCTTGGACTTTGTTGATTCCACTGAGGTACTTAAAAGTTCCTAACGTCCACCCTCACCCTCCTTTCCTCAAGGGTATACATATTAAGCTCCATTAGTCTCTCCTCATATGGCTTCTCTTGCAGATCTTGTACCATTTTAGCTGCCCTCCTCTGGACTGCCTCCATCCTGTCTATGTCCTTGCAGAGATGGGTCTCCAGAACTGCATGCAGTACTCCAGATGGGGTCTCACCAACTGTCTGTACAAAGGGATAACAACTTCCTGTTTTCTGCTGGTGAAGCCTCTCCCTAAACATCCCAGTATCCCCCCAGCCCTCTCTACTGCCTTTCACATTGCTTTGCTAACCTAAGGTCATCTGATATGATTACCCCCAGCTCCCTTTCCATTTTTTGTTGTTGTTACTACCTCCTCCGCATTGTGTAATCTTCCCCTGGGTTTTTGTTTCCAAGGTGCATTATTTTGCACTTCTTTGCATTGAATCCAAGCTGCCATACTTCTGACCATTCCTCCAACCTTGCCAAGTCCCTTGTCATCCTTTCCACACCTTCTTGTGTATCAACCCTGTTGCAAATCTTTGTGTCATCTGCAAAGAGGCATACTTTTCCTTCCAGTCCCTCTGCAAAGTCACTTATAAAGACATTAAAAAGGACTGAACCCAGTACTGAACCCTGCCGTACCCCACTAGCAACCCCTCTTTCTTCAGAGTGGACTCCATTTACAATTACCTTCTGTGTCCTGTTGTCCAGCCAATGTTTTACCCAGGCTACCACCCTAGAAGCCACTCCCAGGCTGGTTAATTTGATTATTAATCTTTTGTGTGGGACTGTATCAAATGCCTTGCTAAAGTCTAGGTAGGCCATGTCCACAGCCCCTCCTTGGTCTATTACTTTGGTCACCCAGTCAAAGAAATCAATTAGATTCGTCTGACATGACCTTCCCGCTGTGAACCCATGCTGCCTTGGG
Organism: Neoceratodus forsteri; assembly: GCA_016271365.2. Classification (NCBI taxonomy): domain Eukaryota; kingdom Metazoa; phylum Chordata; order Ceratodontiformes; family Ceratodontidae; genus Neoceratodus; species Neoceratodus forsteri. Next base: position 586,676,464 of record CM028135.1, read on the forward strand.
TCCTGTGCCCCACTGGCCTCTAGGTACTCAACAATTCTTACCTTCAGAAGTGATTCCATTACTTTCCCTATCACAGAGGTCAAACTGACAGATCTGTAGTTTGCTGCCTCCGTCTTGTTCCCACTTTTGTGAAGGGGAATCACATCTGCCTTCCTCCAGTCCTCAGGTACCACACCATCCTCCCATGATTTGTTAAAAAGGGTAGTCGGTGGTGTCACTAGTTCTCTCCTTAATTATTTTAGAATTCTGGGGTGAATTCCATCAGGCCTCATTGCTTCGTCCACCTTCAGTTTTAGGAGTTCTTTCAGAACCCTTTCTTCTGTGAAAGGACTTGGATCGACCCTCCTATCCAGAGTGCTTCTGTTAATTGGATTAGGCACCTCCCCCTTCTCCTCTTTTGTGAATATTTGGCACCATGCAGTTTAAGGAATGGTTGAAAAAAATGGTGTGGAGCACAGGGGTTTGGCTTCATTGGGGACTGGGGTTCCACCTGGAGGGACACCAGCCTATACTGGCAGGATGGTCTGCATCTGTCCAGGAAGGGAACAAGTCTTTTGAGCAATCGGTTTAAATGCTTCATTGGCAAGCTTTTAAACTAGTTAAAGGGGGAGGCACTGACAAGCAGCAGAAAAATCCCAGCCTCTCCCACAAGACAGAATACTAAATGAGAAAAGACCAACGTAGAACGGTCAGTGGGGATGCTGCAACAGAAGGTAAAGCCATCAAAAATGGAGAGCAATGAGTACCAATGCCCGTAGTCTAGGGTAACAAGCTTCCTGAATTAGTGGCCTTGATGGAGGAGGAACATCTGGATATCGTGGCTAGTCACAGAAACATGGTACACACAAACCATGACAGGGACATAAACATACCAGGATACACTATCTACAGGAGGGACAGGGAGGGTAAAAGAGGAGGAGGAGGAGGAGTTCTTTACAAGGGAAGGAATAAAAGCAACAGAACAAAAGGGTAAACAGGGAGGAGAAGAAGCACTGTGGGTAAATTTGAGACAGGCAATGGCAACCACAATCCGCAAAGGGTTAGAGTACAGACTTCCCTTCTCAGGGGAGGAAATGGACAAGGAAATGATAGAAAGTATACTTAGAATGGCAGAAAAGGGAGATATTGCTGATGGGTGATCTGAATATGCCAGATGTTAACTGGAGTGCAGTTGCAGCTGCCACTCAAGAGTGCAGTTATTCTAGATGCCCTACAGGGGCATGCCTTAGACAACTAGTACTGGAGCCCACTCAGAGGGAGCAATATTAGACTTGATACACTCAAATGGAGATGGAGAGAGGATCACAGATGTAGAAGTGGGTAGCCATCTGGGAACTAGCAACCATCGAACAGTATGGTTCACAATAAACACAGCAATAGAGTCAAGCTCATACAAAGACAAAAGTACTGGACTTTAGGAGGCTGACTTTGCTAAAATGGGTGAGTGCCTAAGGAACGCACTAGCAAATGGGCAGGAAGGAGGGTGGAAGAACAATGGGAATAATAAAAACTGCCATCACAGAGGTAACGAGCCTTTGTGTGAAGCAAATAAACAAAACAAGACGATGTAAGAAACCACTATGGTTCTCAAAGGAAGTGGCAGTGAAGTTTCAAGAGAAAAAGAAAGCATTCAGGAAGTAGAAGGAATTGCAGAAGGAGCAGGACAGAGAACTGTATCAGTTAAAGCAAAAGGAGGCTGGGAAGGCAGTCAGAACAGCAAAGGCCCAAACCGAGGAAAAGACAGCCAACTCAGTTAAGAAGGGGGATAAAACCTTTTATAGGTACATCAGGGAGTGAAGGAAGACCAAGGAGGGATAGTGAGGCTTAATAAAGGGAGGGAGGGTGGGCAGAGGAGACTGTGAAAGGTAGAGATACTAAACAAATATTTTGCTCAGTATTTACAAAGGAAGAGGGGAGGTACATAAAACAAACAGTAGTAACACTCTGGATACAGAAGTTGATACTGGCCCATTTACAGAAGAAAGGGTTCTGAAAGAACTCTTAAAACTGAAGGTGGACAAAGCAATGGGGCCTGATGGGATTCATCTCAAATTCTAAAGAACTAAGGGTAGAACTAGTGACACCACTGGCTACCCTTTTAACAAATCATGGGAGGATGGGGTGGTACCCGAGGACTGGAGGAGGCAGATGATTCCCTTCACAAAGTGGGAGCAAGGCAGAAGCAGGAAACTATAGACCTGTTAGTTTAACCTCAGTGATAGGGAAAATGATGGAATCACTTCTAAAGGAAAGAATTGTCGAGTATCTAGAGGCCAGAGGGCACAGGACCCTAGGAGCATGGATTCACAGCGGAAGGTCATGCCAGACGAATCTGATAGATTTCTTTGACTGGGTGACCAAAGTAGTAGATCAGGGAGGGGCTGTGGACATGGCCTACCTAGACTTTAGCAAGGCATTTGACACAGTCCCACACAAAAGATTAATATACAAGTTAGCCAGCCTGGGAGTGGGTCCCAAGATGACAGCCTGGGTAAAGAATTGGCTGGAGAATAGGACACAGAGAGTAATAGTAAATGGAGTCCACTCAGAAGAAAGGAGGGTTACTAGTGGGGTACCGCAGGGTTCAGTATTAGAACGGTCCTCTTCAATGTCTTTATAAGCGGCATTGCAGAAGGACTGGAAGGAAAAGTATGTCTCTTTGCAGATGACACGAAGATCTGCAACAGAGTTGATGCACAGGTGGGGTGGAAAGGATGAGAAGGGACTTGGCAAGGTTAGAGGAATGGTCAAATGTATGGCAGCTTGGATTCAATGCTAAGAAGTGCAAGGTAATGCACCTGGGAAACAAAACCCAGGGAAGAGTACACAATGGGGGTGAGATACTAACAACAACAAAAATGGAAAGGGACCTGGGGGTAGTTATATCAGATGACCTAAAGATGGGCAAGCAATGTGAGAGGGCAGCAAGGAGGGCTGGGGGGATACTGGGATGCATAGGGAGAGGCATCACCAGTAGGAAACAGGAAGTTATTATCCCTCTGTACAGACAGCTGGTAAGACCCCATCTGGAGTACTGTGTGCAGTTCTGGAGACCCAATCTCCGCAAAGACATAGACAGGATGGAAGCTGTCCAGAGGAGGGCAACTAAAATGGTGCAGGGTCTGCACAGGAAGACATATGAAGAGAGACTTAAGGAGCTTAATATGTATAGCCTCGAGGAAAGGAGGGAGGGGGACATGAAGAAACTTTCAAGTACCTCAAGGAATCAACAAAGTGCAAGAGGGTAGCATCTTTCAAAAAGAGGTGTGCAAGAACAAGAGGGACAATTTAGAAGATAGAGGAGGTGGTTCAGGAGGTAATTTAAGGAAGCATTTTTTCTGAGAGAGGGTTGTGGATGCATGGAATAGCCTTCCGAGGAGGTTGTGGAGTCAAAATCAGTGGTGGAATTCATGCATGCATGGGATAGTCATAAGGCAATTCTGGGGTGGGTAGAAGTAGAGCTGCTGGTTAACTAGGATCTGCAGCTTATCCAGTAGGTAGGAAATGGGCAGACTGGGTGGGCCAAGCGGTCCTTATCTGCCGTCAAATTCTATGTTTCTATGTTTCTATGTAATACTGAGCAGAAGTATTCGTTCAATATCCCTGCTTTTTCACTGTCCTTCTCTGCCCACCCACTGTCCATTCTATTCAGTCTCACTATCCCTCCCTGATGTACCTATAACAGATTTTATCCCCCTTCTTAACCGAGTTGGCCATCTTTTCCTCAGTTTGGGCCTTTGCTATTCTGACTTCCCTCCCTGCTTCCTTCTGCCTTAACTGGTACAGTTCTCTGTCCTGCTCCTTCTGTGTTTCCTTATACTTCCTAAATGCTATTTTTTTCTCCCTAATCATCCCCGACACCTCTTTTGAGAACCATAGTGGCTTTTTCTTTCATTTTGATTTGTTTATTTGCTTCACACAAAGGCTTGTTGCCTCTGTGATGGCAGTTTTGATTTTTCCCCATTATTGCTCCACCCCTCCTTCTAGCCTGTTTGCTAGTGCTTTTCTAAGGCACTCTCTCATCTTGCCAAAGTCAGCCCTCTTGAAGTCCAGTACCCTCACTTTTGTATGGCTTAATTCTCTAGCCGAGTTTATCGTGAACCACACTGTTTGGTGGTCACTTGTTCCCAGATGGCTACCCACTTCTAGATCTGAGATCCTCTCACTGTCCCAATTTGAGAGTATGAGGTCTAAGATTGCTCCCTCATAAGTGTGTTCCAAAACTATTTGCCTGAGGCATGCCACCTGTACGGCATCGAGAATGGCCCTGCTCTTGGATGTGGTTGCAGCAAAGGTGCTCCAGTTAACATCTGGCATATTCAGGTCCCCCATCAACACTATCTCCCCTTTAGTGGGCGGAGCTTGCCGGCAAGATGGTGGCAGTGTAATTTGTTGGCTGTGTTCAACAGGGGTCATATCCCTATCCAGATCTGTAAAATCAATGCCAAAAGTAACTTACCGATCAATGTATAGAAAGAGGAAGTCGCTGCCCTTCATCTGGTACCAACAAAATCGGTGCAGGATACATGTGTGGACACAGAAGCTGAGATTTAATGTACTGCAGCATATAGATGGGGCCTATTCAGACCGGGAGTGCGCAGTTGTTAAACATAAGTGAAAGTGGAGGAAACAATACGGCGTACTTATCCGACTTTATCGGTCACGCAGAAAGAAGGAAAAAGGAAATAATAAAACAAGGAAATAACGATGGAAAGCACTGCAGACTCCAGCTTACAAGTCATGTTGGCTAAATTAGATCAAATCTTACTGGATACAGCAGACCTGAAGCAAACGACAAGGAAAACAAATCAAGACCTAGCTGCTTTGGCCTCCCGACTGGCACGCACTGAACACTCTTTTCAAAAGCTTGATAATGCTGTACAGCAGCAAAGGGAAATCATACAAGACCATCAAAATAAAATTACTTACTTGTTAAATAAGGTAGATGACATGGAAAACTTTGCCTCACTCCCCCTCTTTCTGGTTGCTCGGTGCTGTTCCAAGTAGCTGGCTGATGACTACTGCGCAGCTGATATGCCTCACACAGGCTTCGGTGGAACTTCTCCAGTTAACTCTAATGAAATGGCGGACATCAAGTCCTCCAGCCTTTCAAACATGGTTAGAAGCAATGGAGTCCTTAGTCTCCTGAACGCGTCTTATTCACTTCGCCAAGAAGACAAGCACAGCCTTTGTAAAAATTTGGGCTCCATTCTTGGCTCGAGTCACTAGATCCCCTCCCACCCCTGTGGTATTCAACATGAAGGACTTACTGAAACCCCTATGAACTGGTCAGTTAACCAGCCTATTTCATACTGCTTGGATTAATATGTCTGTTTCTCTACTAAGACATTCATATATAAAAGTTATTGTTATGACTCAATGACTTAAAACTCTGTCTGCAAAGTATAAGAAATTTAAGATGCATTTGTATGTAAACAATTCCTGCTTTCTGCTGCTACCTTTGTATTTATTCTCAATAAAAAGGCTAACTGTAAAAAAAAAAAAAAACAGTATCTCCCCTTTCTCTACCATCCTAAGGATGCCTTCTATCATATCCTTGTCCATTCCCTCCCCCTGACATGGGGGTCTGTATACAACCCCTGTGGGGACTGTGGTGCTATTTCCAGTCTCTAAGGTGACCCACAGTGCCTCCTCTCCTCCCTGTTTACACTTATGTTCCATTGCCTTTATTCCTTCCCTTACATAGAGAGCTACTCCTCCCCCTCTTCTACCCTCCCTATCTCGACTGTAGGATGTGTACCCTGGTATGTTAGCATCCCAGTAATGGTTCTCTGTGTACTATGTTTCTGTGACTGCTACAATATCCAGGTATCCGTCTTCCATCAAGGCCACCAGTTCAGGGAGCTTGCTGCCCAGACTACGGGCATCGGTACTCATTACCCTCCATTTCTTGTTGGCCTTAACCCTTTTTGCCCCATCCCTGTCCTTATTCCCTTTCTCATTTTCTCCATTTACCCCTGCCCTTCTCCCTATCAACATCTCTATCTTGGTGTTTACCTCACTTACTACACTGATTTTTTTTTTTGGGGGGGGACTAGGATTTCCCTGCTCCTTTCCAGTGCCTCCCTCCTTGGCTAGTTTAAATGCTTGCCAATGAAGCATTTAAACCTATCACCTAAGATCCTGGTTCCCCTCCTCGACAGATGCAGACCATCACGCCAGTATAGGCCTGCATCCCTCCAGGTGGACCACCAGTCCCCAGTGAGCTAAGTCCTCGAGGCTCTGCACCAGTTTTTCAACCACTGATTGAATCCCATGGTGTGAAGCACCCTAGCTCTCACCCTTGCTATAGACAGGCAGCACCTCCTAGAAGGTTACTGCATTCTACTTGTCTAAGGCCTCCCAACTCCACAAACACTTCTTGCACTGCTCTGATCCCTTTCTCAGTCAGGTCATTTGTCCCTAGGTGGACAAAGACATCCAGCTCCCTCCCCCGTGCAGCTGCTCCAACGATCCTGAGGATTCGCTCCCTGGCCCTCCAAGTCATGGTGCCAGGCAGGCACCTTACCTCCCTCTCCCTTTCCCTTTCCTCACCCATTTCTACCCCCCCGACAATGGAGTCCCCCACCAGGAGTTGTTTCCTTCCCCTGTGGGGTCCCATACAACCCTCCTGTGGGTCTCCTTTGTGGAAGTTCTCAGCATCCTCCTTGATCTCCACTGTGGGTGCCTCGATAGAGAAACCACACTTTGCCAGAACGGCATATGAATTGTGGAGAGGTACAATTGTAGGGATGCACCTCTGTTCCACCACCCTCACCCTCCCTGAGCCCACCGTGGTCCAACCGCTCCTCTTTCTTGGCAACCTCTGAGGCAACGGCAGTGGCCCTGGAGGTCCCTGGGTGGGAGATGAGGTCCCCCAAATCCTGGCCAATTCAGCCTGGAGATGAGCAACCTCCTCCCTCAGCCCAGAGAGGTGCCTGCAGATGGGACAACACCACATCCTCCAGAACGTCTCCCGGAAGACTGCGGCTGCACTGCACCACTCCCATCATGTCTTATTTTTGGCCCCTTAACTATTGTTTGGACTACTTACTCTTTTCTCTGTTTATTTTTTTTTTTTTTGTTCTCTTTAGTTACTTACTGTCTATGTGCACTTTAAGCTCCTGATCTTCCTGTTCTGAGACAAGAAGTTTCTATATTTCTCAGTAGTCTCCTTACTTGCTCAGAGTCAGACCTCCAGCAGCTTTGGGGGGACAGCTACTCTTTTCCTTCTAGGATGGTGAGTCTTTTGTGGCTCTGTGATCACTCACTTTCTGCTCCCAAACAGAAAGTTCTTGTTGTCAATCAAATCTTGTGCCTATAAAAGGATAACTGGCTTAGGGTGGGAGGGGTGGAGTGGAGGGAAGGAGGGCAATATAGTCCCCGTAGAGAAGTATAGTTATAACAGCAGCTCCTCCTTCTTCTTGGTGTCCGCTGCCTGTTCTCTGGCAGAAGCTATCTAGGGCAGTTTTTAAATCTGGCTTTAACCCGACTTCCTTCCAGCTAAGCCACTACCCCTACTTTACAGCTTTTTCAACAGTTAGTTAATTGCACAGATAACAATTCCCTTCAGTCACCTGAGACAAACACCTAGATAATGCACAGATAACAATTCACTTCTGCCAAGTCAGACAAACACACTAACTTTTTTTTGTTTTGTTTTTAACCTACATTGAAGTAAAGGATGGGGGTAGGTACTGACAGTCACTGGATAGTAAAGGGTCCTTGGAGTTAACATATCTGATGAATTCAAAGTGGCTGGTCAGTGTGACAAAACAGTGGGTAAGGCTAGTGGGATACTGGGGTGTATAAGAAGGGGCATCCCCAGCAAAAGGGGAAAGGTGGTTTTGCCACTGTTATCACTCGCTGACGAGACCCCACCAGGTGTACTGTGCCCAATTTTGGAGGCCACACCTCAAAAAGGACATAGACAGGGTGGAGGCAGTCCAGAGGAGAGCAACTGAAATAGTGCTGGGGTTCTACAAGAAGACCTATGAGGAAAAACTGAGGAATCTCAGCATGTACACCCTCGAAGAGAGGAGAGGGGAATGGGACATGATAGAAACCTACAAGTACCTCACAGGGATGAACAGGGTGCAGAATGGGAGTATCTTTCAAATGAGGAGGAGCACCAGGACCAGATAAGTTGGAGAACTCTAGTATGGAGTATAGTTGCTGAAGTCTTAAGGGACTTGTTGCACCAAGTAAATTATTTGCTGAATTTATTAAAGAACTAATTAATTGCACATTAATAAATTGCTTAATTTATTAAAGAACTAAATAATTGCAACCCATGCTGAGAGAAAATGAAATACTTGAGGAAGATCAAATACTTAAGGACATCTTCCCTGAACCACCTGTCATTGCCTATAAGCAGCCCTCCAGCCTCTTGAACATAATAATGCATAACAGACTCCCAGCAGATCAAAATAACCAAGTAACAAGAGGGACAACACTGTGCAACATGGCAAGATGCAAGACCTTCACCCACATATACACATAGGCCACCATCAAGACAAGCCAGAACAGCATAAAAAAAAAAAATCAATGGATCCTACACAGGTCAATCCAGCAATGTGGTTTACTTAATTCAGTGCAAGAAGTGCATAAATAGATGCTATATTGGGGAAATTAGGCAACCACTGAAAACCAGGAAGAATCACCACCGACACTCAATAGAAACCAGGTTAGCAGCACACCAGTAGGAAACCATTTTTCACAAAAAAGATAATGCTCTCTCTCTCTGATTTATCTGTCCTGATACTAAGAGGCAACTTCAAAAACACACAGGACAAAAGGACATGGGAACTGAAATATATCGCACAATTTAAATCTAACATTTATGGACTGAATCAGGACATTGGGTTTATGACACACTATGGTAAACTGTAATTCTTCTGTTATAATTCCCCCACCCCGAGTTCCTGCCTGCTCTGTTTATTACCTGTTTCTAACTTCCTTGCTGCCTTTCTCACAGCTTCAGTCCTGCCCACCCCTTGATTAGTTCTCACACCTCACTGTATATACTAACCTCATTCTCTGTTTATCTGGAACTTTGTTGTTTTGTTTCTTCTAACTTCAAAGCTTCCGTGCATTTCTTAAACACTTCCTACCCATTTTACCCTTTCTGCCTACTTTCAACTCTTGTATCTCAGATCTTTCTTATCTGTGTTCCTGTCTAATCACTTTTATTACCCTTTCTAGCATCCCTTTATCTTCAGCTTATTTCTAATTGCCCACCCCACCCCCTAGATTTTCTTACAAATTTTTTTTTTTACAACTTATATAGACTTTTACTGTATCCCTTTTATCATTTTCTAACTACACTTCCTGCCATTCTACCCTTCAAGTAATTCTTTTCAATTTTTTTATAAATTGCTCCACGGTAGATATAAATACTCCTTCTGCTGCTCAGTTTTGTTATTCACCTGAAGAAGGGACCTGTGAGGCCCCAAAAACTTGTGTATATATAATTCTATCTTTGTACAAGGCACTTGTTGGTCCAATAAAAGGTATTAAACCCCTTCCCTCACCTCCTTTTCTCTGCCCCCCCACTCTGACACCCCCAGCCTCTCTCACAATCCCACTCCCCTAATCATATAACATTACTTTTAGTGCCCGCTGTTCATCTATGCTATAAATTCTGTATATTGCAACAATATTTATACTATGTATTAACTTCTATTTTTGTACAAGCTTGTATATTGTATATTGTATAACTTCCATTCTTGTAAAAGACTGTACATTGTAAGTGTTGTTTCTCCTCACCCTTGTACTATTTTTAAATACTTGTACTATTTGTATACTTCTCCCTTTCCCCTGCCCTGGGTCATATCTAGAAACGAGCATCGGCTCTGTGTGCCTTTCCCGGTTATCAACTTGAAATAAATAAATAAACCTTCCGTCTCCTGTTTTCCAAGGAGCAATATAGCTAGAATCTCTTTTTACAAAATAACCAGAAAAGGCACACTGAGCTGAGGCTCATGTCCAGGTGCAAGCTGGGAAGGATACAAGATGAGAAATAAAGACATCAGAAACTAGTACAGACATAAAATAGTGTTATTAAATACAATACTGTGCAGGTAAAAAGTGTGACACTGTTAAATCTAAAAAGCACTTTATAAAGCACATGTGTAACAACTGAATAAATCATGAGGAATAAATAATGAATTTAACACAGACAGTGATACTGAAAGAGATGCCACACTAAACATTGACTTGTATTACTATTTGGGCAAAACAGAGTCCTTGGGAAAGCAAAGCAGGTGCACCTCAGCTAAGAAAAGAAAAGAAAACAAAACAAAAGGTCTAACCAGGTATAAATCAGGAAAGGAATTATCAAAATGAAGTTTTAGTAAGTGTTTGAGGAAAAAGGAAGAAGGGGACATACAGAGCTGGGAATGCAGGTTGTTCCAGAATGAGAAGACCTGGAAGAAGCATGTAGTTTGCCCAGTGAAAAGACTCACAAAGGGAAACAAGTAAGGAAATCTACAGAGCAAAGTAAGTACGTTGAGAAAGAAGCAGGGGAGGGACGAGAGAAAAGAATGAGGGAGGGAGAGGTTAATGTAGAGGGAGCAGTGATGGGTGAGGGGCATTACAGTAAAGTAGCTGCTGACATAGAAAATTGCCTCCAGTCGGATAAGAACAATTTGGGGCAGCACCACACACGCATAGTCAAACACTGGAAGGATAATTTTGGAGAGGATCTAACTGAGAACTGTGAGTGGTAGGCAATACTTGTTGCTAGAAAGCGTACCAAGCTTGGGGTGGAGTTTTCTTATGGATGGCATCAATGTGAGTACAGAAGTCCAGTTATCTATTAAGCCACACACCAAGGTACTTGAATTGAGGAACAACTTCAGAGGGGTACCATCCAGGGTAGTAGAGAGTACATGGGATGAGAGCCTAGCAAGCTTCTGACTTGCACTAAAGGTCATAGACAACCTATTTTTGTCCTGACCATAAGCTGGTGTGACTGGAGCCACTGTTGAACATTGTTGAAATCTCACTGTAGGAACAATGCCAGGGCAGGGACTGAGGCACCCAAAGCAAAACACATAGTGTTGTCAGCACACAAACAGATATGCAGGTCAACACAGGTGAAAAGGCAAGTTATTAAGGAAAATGGAGAAAAGAATAAAACCCAAGATGGAGCCTTGGGAGGAACCAGATAGGATGGGGAGTAGGAGACAAATGTGTTGCCAAATAGAATGGACTGAAAAGAGATAGTGAGGCGGGGCTAAACCATTCAACAGAAGAAGAAGAAAGTCCAGTACCCCTCAGGTTGTCCAAAAAGGAGAGTATGAGCTACCATACTGTGTAAAAGGCCTTGGCCAGGTCAGTGAAAATCACAGCAGTGATGTGTGCATTGTTCATCCCCTTAAAGATAGAGTCAGCTACTGTACATGAAGGAATGAGGAAACAGTGGAATGGGATTTTCGCAAACCAGACTGAAAAGAGGAGAGAAAATTAAAGGACTCAAGGAATGCAGAGAGCTGAGAGTAAACAAGTTTTCCTGGACTTTGGCAATAGCAAAAAGGATGGAAATAGGATGATGGTTACCAGTGGAAAAGGTATCATTCTGTTTTTAGAGGAGAAGAACGTTAGCCTGTTTCCAAGACTGAGGAACAGCACTAAGGTTAAAAGGTGGTTAAGAAGATAAACAGGGCATCTATAGCTGCAGCAGATAAGTATAGATGTTTAGAGCCTAAACCATCGTGGCTATAACCACTCAAGCAGTTTAGGGAGAACACAGCATGCAAAATCTCGTGATGGGTGACAGGTGATAAAGAGAAAAGGGAAGTAGGTGAAGGAATAGGGGCAGGAGATTGTGATAGATAGGGAGGCTTTGAGAACTGGATGAGACATGAAAGGACACAGGTGGTGAGGAAGTTGTTAAAGCAGGAGGTAACATGACAGGGACAGAAGTATAGGAGCTGCCATCCAGAAGGACTGAGGTGAATGAGTGGAAAGGGAGAGCACAAAGGGGGTGAATCGCTTTCTAGAACTTAGCTGGGGAGGATTGTTTTTTATTTTTATTTATTGAAAGTATCGGAATTACAAACCTTTGAGTCAGAGAATCCTATACAAAGCCCTCCACGTCAGAGAAGTGCAAGAAAATTAAGGGTGCATACATACAATAAGGAGGATCCAAATGATACAGTATATTGACAAACAATAACTTATTGACACACGCAGTGAGACAGTCAGTACAGATTAAACAAACAGTACATTCTATGCAAGTATTTAGGCAAAATCAGGGCATGCAAGACCCGATACAAAACTTTCAGAAATACAGTATTTAGAAATACGCTGAGTTTAAGGGAAAAGGGAGGGTGTGGGTAGGTGCAGGACACAGGGAAAGATGAGTGGGGCTGATGCAGTCAGAGAAGACCTTGTTAAAACCTGGACAGGAGGGGGGGGGGACTAGAAGCAGTTATATTCACTGCAGGAAAGGAGGTGCTCCCTGAAATTTGCTTTGAAAGGGCCAAGTTTCACTTCAGATGAAATACAGGCTGGAAGGGCATTCAACCAGAGTGGTGCTCTGCACATAAACGCCCTCTGCCCCAGGGACGTCCTACAGTGGTGGACAAGGAGGGATGCTTTAGCGGAGCTTCTGGTTGCTTGAATTATAGAGGTAGGAGTAATAAGGTGTTGGAGTCCTGGAAGGGTGAGCCCTGAGGCAATTTTCTCTTGGCTAGAAGGCTTGTTTGATATCTGAGCCTGCAATCAAAGTTGAGCCAGCTAGTCAGTTAGTAGAGGTCACAGGAAAGTGCACCTGTCGCACCTAGCCACAAGATGACAGGCTTTATTCATGGCAACCTTGATCCTATGGAGAGCTGTGTTAGCAGCTGACCCATAGAAAACAATCCCGTAGTTGACTATGGATAGTACAGAGCTTGTTACAGCTAGACAGAGAGCATCAGGGGGCATACAGCATCTACGCCTGCATAACAGACCAATTCTGACATTTATGGCAGTGCTGACTAGGTTAATATGATCTTGGTAAGATAGGGAGGAGTCAAGAGTGACACCAAGGTATTTAAAACTTTTGACTTGTTCCAGGGGGAGAGCTGACAATTTAAATTGTTTACAGGTATGTCCCTGTGTTTACTTTGGTGATGCGAGAAAATCATCACCTTTGTTCTTTGTAGTTTAGAACAAGTTTGTGAGTAGAAAACCAGATTTCAGATTCCGAGAATAATCTTTGTAGGTCTTGCTGAAGTGGGGTGGGGTCAAGATGACAACTGAAGAAAACAGCATCGTCTACATAAAGGAGCATCCAATTGGTGCAGGACTTGGGGAGGGTATTTAGAAATAGACTAAAAAGGAAGGTCCCAGGAGAGAACCCTGGGGTACCCTGGACTGGACAGGAAAACTGGAAGATAGGGTGATATTGATTTTTACTTGTTGTGACCTGCCACTGAGATAGCTGGAAAACCAGGAGGTGGCATCATTGGACAGACCCAAGGATAGTAGGGACTCGACCAGGAGGGCATGATTGACTGTATCAAATTCTTTTGTTAGGTCTATGTAAACAGACCCAACTAAGTGTCCATGGTTTAGAGTTTTATGGACATAATCTGTGTATTCTGGAAAGGCCGTGGTGGTGCTATGGCCCTTTCTGAATCCATATTGTTCCTGGAAAAGTAGGTTGTATTTAGAGAGATATCTGAAAGTTGTTCTGAGACTATTTTTTCAAGAGCCTTGAAGTAGGGGGAGGATGGAGATGGGGCGATAATTACCAGGGGAAGTTCTGTCGCCTCCCTTCAGAATGGGAGTGACCACCACAGACTTTCACTGTGAGGTGAACTGACCTAAGCACAAAGAGAGGTTGAGAATGTTGGTGAGAGGGTGGAGGATTACATCAAGGGCAAGATGAAGTAATTAAGATCCCAGGTATCCCCACTAAATCTTGATTTCCCCAGGACCCTGGTTAGGTATGATTTGGCTTCACTACAGGAGATTGCCCCAAAATGAAAAGGTGGGGTAGGGGGTGGGGGAGGAGTGATTGAAGAAGCTTGTGGGGAGAACACTGCTAAGGTCAGAGAAGGTGGTGTTGAGTGAGTTAGCAATGAGTAGAGAGTCCAGGATAAAGGCTCCATTTACACTAAGCAGTGGGGGTTGGAGGGACGGGACACAGATTTCCCATTCAGTTCCTTGATGTTGTCCTAGAACTTCCACCCCAAGCCACACAAGGACGAGAGCCTGGTTTGAAAATGGGCAGCCTTGGTCTGTCAGATTTCCCAAGTTCAATGATTTCTGGAAGCCCTGTAGCACTGCCTGTCAGCGGGTAGTCCCGATACGAGGGCTTTGTGCCAGAGATTGTTGCGGGTTCGCATGAGGTCAAGTAGGGCTTGGGCGATCCAGGGCGTATCGGGCCCTTTGACCACCTGCTTAGTGTAGGGTGCAAAGAGGTCGCATGTGGAGTTAAAGGTGGCGATAAAGAAGACAAGGACACTGTCTATATTTGTGGCAGTGACAATGGCAGACCAGTCACACTTTGCGAGAAAATCTCTGAATTGGCCAAGAGATCCTTTTTTTAGGGTGCGTTGGTAGATGACCCAAGGAGGAGTTTTTTTGTCACTATTTGACCAGTGGCAAACTATTGAGAAATGGTTGCTTAAGGCATCCAGGAGCATGGAGATCTCAGAGAGTCTCTTCAGGTGATTAGTGATAAGGTCCAGAGGGTGGAGCTACCTGTCTTATGGTTTAGCCTCGTAGGGGAGGATATAACCCGAGTTAAATTCAGGGCTGCAACTGCATCTCTGTACAGGGCTGCAGAGGTTGACTGCCAGTTTATGTTGTAGTCACCTAGGGCAATGATTTCAGCATTGTTAGGCAATAGGGAGATGCAGTTCAGAACGGAATTAAAGGCTAGTTTTTGGTTATGGGGGATAGATACTGACATGACTGTAAGAGATTTGTCTGAGTTACCTATTGCAATTTTAATGGTCAGAGCATGTGCCCCATGTTTGGGGAGGGGTCACGAGAACATGTCTTTGAAGTGCTTCTCGGATATAGATGGCACATCCATCTCCTCTTTTACCCTGCCTAGCCACACAAAACATTGTGTAGCCATTCAAGGCCACAGATGAGTCAGGTGTTTTGTGGGAGAGTCAGGTTTCCAACACTGCCAGAACATCTGGTTTGTGCTGTACTATCCAGCCTTGAAGAATACTGTGCTTCTTCAGCAGGCTGCAAATATTGATTGAGGCTAGAAGGAGACCGCCTGAGCGACAAATATTACGGGCTGACGTAATAATGGGCCCAGGGTTAGGGCGCACATTACCTGAGAGGAGCAGCAGAAAAAGGGCAAGTCTAAGTAAGGCAAGTTTAAGTTGTTTGGATTTAGGAGACAGGTTGGTGTTGAATTTGAGGGGTTTGAGCCCAACAGTGAGGACAGAGAGACAGCGGATATGCCGCAACAGGAGATATGATTGGTTTAGATAGCTGGGGTAGGCGCAGGCTACTGGGGCCGGAGGCTATGACTCGGGGGGAGGCAAAATACTAATAGTGGCTCCCAGCTGTGTAAATAAGTGGGTCATGGTTTGTGGGGCCAAAGGCATATGACTTGGGGGGGCTGAGTGGGGGATAAGCAGAATAAGAAGGACAGGGATGAGAGGTTGCAAAGAGAACCCCATTCCTTGACTGGGATGGAGTATTGTTGGGGGTGTCCTGGCTGGAGGCCACATAGAGTCTGGGGAGGAATGGTTTAGTATGATAAATGGCAGGAGAACAGTTGGCCAGACACAACTGCGCAGAGATAGGTCTCCCGCCTGTGGTGCAGAGGATCCAGGGTTCAAAACCCAGTCCCACCAAGTGGTAGGAAGTGACTGGTATCTAGGTTATAATGCGGTGAACCAGAGAGGTAGAGCTTGGGATCGGAGATTAAAGGGTTAGTGGAGGAGACAGAATAGGAAGGGAGGAAATAGGAGTGCACTTTACTGAAGCTACATACACAGATTTCTGAAGGTGAAGGCAAACTAGCTAGCTTTGTTCTCCCTAGAGAACATTAGTGCAGGCATTTCTTATCCATTTCTATCTTTGTAGGTCTGCAGGGGAGTGGGAAATCTTAAAAAGTTACCATACAAAGTCATGAGCCATACACAAATCAATGAGCTCTACTAAGACCAAGGGAAAGTGCGACCCTCATTTTTTTTTTAGTTACTGTGCTTTATGCCACTGTTCACTCAGTTAGCCATCTCAGATTGACCACTCCCCAAATCCCTGCCCCACCACCTGCCTTATTGGGGACCTTACCTTTCACCACCTGGTCCCCCCCCCTTGCTTGTCATGACAAGGCTGCCAAGCGGAACCAGTTCCCCAACTGGAGTTTGGCACAGTCATAGCTGGCGACACAGTTGGCAGTGCAGGGCTTCTTGTGTGTATGTAGCTTCACACTGCACATCTGAGGGGGAGGGTGCTTTTTCTGCCCACACCCAGGGACATGTAGGAATGCAGATGTGTGGCCATGTATGTCTGCACCTACTGACATCCTCCTTCCCTTAATTCCTAGTGCCAGCTTGCTCCTCCACCTGAAGTAATCCAGGTATCATTAGGACAGTGGAGTATGGGGTCTAACCCAGCCCAAGAACAGTGTCCTCTGGGATGCTTAGCCATCCTGTCTGGCTAGATCTCTAATGACTACAGCTGCGCCAGCTGCCTGATCCTGGTGTCGCCAGCTTGCATGGGACATCCTAAGTTCCTAAGTAGGGCATGTTAATCCCAAATGAAAATAAATTTAGAACAGAACAAGGAGAGGGCCTCATTAATGTCAGTGGCCATAGCTAGAGAGGACCAGTCAGTGATGGAGTAATCAATGTTGAAGGATTCTGGGTTAAGAGACCTAAATGACACTGACAAGACAAATTTAAGATAGGAAGTAGGGCTACAAAGTTTCTGAACACAGTAGATCACAGTGTGGTCACTAAAGGTAACCAGGAGGGTACCAATGGCGATAACATGGTGGGGGTTGGAAGACAGGACCCAGTCAATAAGCATGTGGCTTAAAGAGTGGGGATTAGGATGAGTGGGCTCTGTTAAAGAGCTGAGGAAGGTTGAGGAATTTCATTTTCTGAGTGGTAGGTTTAGCAGAAGGAAAGAGCCAGCTGAAGCTGAAATCCCCAACAAGAAGCAATTACCCCAGAAGAAAATTGAGAGGCCAGCAAGGTAATAGCATAAGATAGTAAAGATGGACTGGCTTTAGGGGAGGCATAAACACAGGCAACAACTCTGGTGGGATGGAGTGAAAGGAGAATCTGCCTCAACCAAATTCATGTGAAGAGGAGGCTACTCCACTATAGACTGCCACAGGTGAGACCCCGATGAATACAGAGCACAACACCATCTCCATGCTTGCCATGATCCTGTCAGTGAAGTCCATAAAAAAATATGGAGTGTATGCATAGCTGTGGCTATAACTGCCTATAAAAATAGGCATTCCTTGTTCAGATACCTTTGTTACAATAAATGAACTGAAATGTGTTGTTTGTGAAATGAGGTGCTATATTGCTCTGAAAGTACTGTCATTGGATCTGGTAGTGGGAGTTATTGCCCTGAAAATCAATGTGACAAATACTAGAATTCATAAAAAAAAAAAAAAAAGAGAGAGAGACATATTTTATCTCTTAGTATCTAGGACTGAAGATAAATTAAAACACAGTAGAAGAAACATTTCCCAGAACTGGAGGCAATATAGTTTTGCTATGTGTACTTAATTAAATAATGGTTTTTGGAACACCAGTCCAATAAACATCGACCATAAACATTACATAATAACATACTGCAGTAATCAAAGGTCAGAAGTAGGGATGCATCGATATCGCAATTTGTCTGGATTTCGGATCCCAATCATTATAATGTGCTACCGATCAAGTCCGGATAGTAATTGGGTCGGATATTACAAAATGACATAACAACCAAAATTTGAAATAATTATTTTTAATTACTGAATACTATAAAGCAATAGTCGAATCACAATACAAGCTGTTTTAAAACCACACGCAAGCTCAACAAAGCAAATAGCAGAGCTGTGTTTTTAAAAGAAGCATTACAGACAGTTTACAAATGAGAAAGAATGTACCAATATTGGTTAAATTGTCATTGCCAAACTACACATTGCACACTTGGGCTGCTGCACATCTATTCAGTACAGCTGCAAAAAAGAAGCAGTACCACTAGTCAGAAACAAGCTATGAAGTTACCAGAGCAGCATGCTGTGCGGTTCCAGATTTAAACAAAGCAGTACATACAGTATGGCAAGCCATAGCATTAACAATTTGAAAATAAAAGTGAATTGAAATTGAAAAAATTGATTAACAGACTAACAATGCTGTACATCAAATGTGGCACAGAAGAAATGTGGATTTTCTGAGTTGGGGGGGAGCAAAACTTGCCACTAAAGCTACAGAAACATATTCCAAAATATCAGCTTGCAATTCAAATTAAATTTTGCTGCAAAAGTTACCAGAAACACATAACAAAACTTCAGCTTTCTATCTGAAGTACATTTTGTTTTAAAAATAAAATCACATTAGCATTTGATGGAGACTGTCCAAAGCACCAATCCATGATGATGTCTTGTGCCACGCTAAAGGCACTTTCACTAGGGACACTTGTAGGTGGTGCTGACAGGACTCTTTTTGCGCGAGAAACTGGTGCTCCTGTATCCTCCAGTACGGCAATGAATCTGGTGTCAACTTCTTGGGAAGGATGCTCTCAGATAAGTATGTATCAAGCTCCATATTTCTGTGTACTCTTGGTTCATTTTTGAGTGCTGTTAAAAAGTAATACTCAGGGGTTCATGTACATGAATGAACTGCCTCATCAATTAATGAAAAACAATACATACAATCATGTGGTAGTGCGCTGGAATGGCTGAAGGTCATCTGCTTCAATTTCAGTATCCTGCACTGTTGATGGTACACACAGTTTTTGAGTTGTAGGTCGAACAGCTTCGAGCTCCTCCACTAACTGTTTTACAACTGGTTTGGCAAATGTTTTGCATTTGTCTGCTCAAAAGAAGCGTAGCTTCTAACAGCAGTCAAGTAATGTTGCAGCAACTACTTCTTTGGCAGACTCGTAGTGTACTAAGAATGCGTCCATTGCAGCAAGCAATGACTTTCTCATTGTAAGCAGCCCTAGGATTTTTATGTTATCAATGGCATGGTATAGCACTGTTGATGTGGGTATTATGTCTGATACACAAGCAATATCCAAGCTCAGTCCTTTGGTCTCATTTTCAAATGGTTTCAAGGCTGCACACACACTCTCTGCCAAAGACCACTGTGAGGATGTGAATGTTCTGTTGTCTGTTTCAGAAGCACAGACTGTTAGTACCCTGTGTTGCTCTAATAAACGCTCCAGCATGTAGTACGAACTATTCGATAAAATGGTAACATCTTGTGCGAGTCAGTGGACAGGGACTTGAAGTGTTGCCTGCAGTGCTGTCAGTTTTTCAGTGGCAGATGAAGACTGCTTAAAATGCCCAACAATGGCACGTCCAGTGGCTAACTAATCTACTGATTTCTGTTTCATTATTGCCTCTTTTACAATCAGCTGTAAGGTGTGAGCCATGCACCCCTCACCAGGCACAGTACTTAATTTAATAGCTTTCGGCACAGCACTTAATATCTTTAACTATATTGGGGCCGTTGTCATGTATAACTAGGTGCCTCTAACAGCTTTTTATGCACCAACTTTTAAGCACTTGCAGAAATTCCTTAGACAGGTTTTCACCTGTGTGGTGGTCTTTGGCGTATTTTAATTCAAGCACAGCACCACGTCTATTAAAGCCAGCGTCACCCGATGAGATGTTATCACCAAGTATGAGACTTGAAAATTCATTGGCCCAAGTGTCTGTGGTGAAACTTAAAGAATTACCTTCTGCAAGAACAACTTTGATTTTACATCTAATTCGGGAATACATTTCAGGGATAATTTGTTTGAAGTACCTTCTTGAGGGAATAATGTACCTAGGCTCCAAAACAGAAAGTAGCCATTTAAATCCAGGGTTTTCAACTATACTGAAAGGCTGCTCATCGATTGCTATCAGTTCTGCAGTTGTCTTAGTTATATTAATTGCTCATAGGTTGTCATTTGTAAATGGAACAGAACGAGTGACACAAGCCTCAACTGTCATGTTCTCCTTTTTAATCTTTTCAGCAGGAGGCTCGTATGAACTCTGTCTGCTCTGCTCATTTTTTTCCTTCTCACATTGCATATCAGAAAATTATTTTTTGTGCTTGTTCCACAGATGTTTAATCAGGCTCGATGAGCCATAAGATTTTATTGAGGAGACGCAACTTATAAATGTAGGCAACCTGCACAAACAACATTTTGACTCTGTTTCTGAATCAATAAATAAATAAAATGCCTTTGAGTCGTTCTCACTTTTGAGCGAGAAGTATTTCCAAACTAAGCTTTTTTGAGAAATTTTCTGAGGGCTGTCAACTGTGGAAGCAATTTAA
Source organism: Neoceratodus forsteri (assembly GCA_016271365.2). Taxonomy (NCBI): domain Eukaryota; kingdom Metazoa; phylum Chordata; order Ceratodontiformes; family Ceratodontidae; genus Neoceratodus; species Neoceratodus forsteri. The sequence goes on from CM028135.1 coordinate 586,696,935, forward strand.
ATTGCCTCAGCAGTGTTTTGGCAGATCACAGGCATTTTACCGCATGTACCACAAAGCAATAAAAAAAAAAAAAAAAACACCAACTACCCGATCCCTTTTATAGGGGAGTATCCGAATGGGCCAGATATAGTCGAAAATTGAAACATCTGACAGGATCAACATATCCGGTTGGATACCCATGCATCCCTAGTCAGAAGAGACTCTAGGCCCAGTGATGGCAAGTGACAAGGCTGGGCAGATGGAGGCCAGTTGGTGCAAGGGGCATAAAGCATAGTATATTTACAACAACAAAAAAAGGGACTGTAGGCCAACCATGACCCCCCCCAGCTTCACGCACATGGATTAAACTGGCATGCTGTGCAAATATATACCAATTTGTATGGATCCCCTACCCACTCTACCACCCAGGGTATCCAGTGATTCTCTTGATAGCAGACATTTGTCAAGGCTTACCTTAAAGGCCTGTACTGTCTTCATGTCCACTGCCTCTGCTGGTACACTGTTTCATAGGCTCAACATCCTCTGGGAGACAAAGTAGCTCCTAACATCCCCCCTGAATTTACCACCTGAGCTTCAGGACATGTCCTGGCTCACACCTCATCAAACATCTCAGACTGTTCAATCCTGCTGACACTCCAGAGTACGCAAAATACTGACATCATGTCCCCTCTTAGCTTCCATTGCTCCAGATCATGTTAAGGGACCCTGTTCCATAGGCTCAACATCCTCTGGGATGTCCGGCATGCACATGAGATTCCAACTTGGGGTCCAACTAGCTCATAAAGGCCACACACCCCATAGCTCATGACTTTATGGCTTATTCAACCCTGGGATGGCATTATTTCCTTGTATGTCATATGCTGCCATAATTTATTCTCTCTATTTATATACTGTATATATTAGAGGAGTGCGGCCATGCCTATATACCATATTTCACCGTTTTGAAGCCACCCCCAAATAATAGCCACACATAAAAAAAAGGTTTTTAATAGACGCCGCCCCCAATTTGAAACCGCTGCAGGGGGCAGCTTGAAAATGGTGAAATAGGTCAACTTAATAGCATTCAGAAGGGAAACCAGTGCACGATCTTTGCTGTGGTCTCACTTGTAGCTTGAGTTCAAAGATGTCATTCTGGTACACTCAGGTTTGTTTTGTGCTGGAAACAGAAACATAGAGAAGGTGCTGGGACTAAGCATTAGTTCAAATCTTCTGGTTTTAGCACATCTATGATTCGGTGGTAGCTTAATGTAGTTATGGTGTGCTGAGTCTCCGGGTGCATAATTTATATTTTTGCAATATGTGATTGCAGGCTGACCTGTACCCTTCAGGATAAAATATTGTAATCAGAGGAGCTGTTCCTGTGACTAGATGATAGATGTTGACAAAATAAGGAATCTCCCCTCCTGTAATTCTTCATCTGATTTGTTTGTTATATTTTTTTTACATTCTACTTCATAGTATTAAGGCCCTTTGTCTTCAAAGTGTGAAATTCCAAAAAAAATTATGCTTCTCGTGGTCATCTGGTAGTTTATCAATTAAAGCCACCCCGAATAGTAGCATCCCTCATTTAGAAGCCACAGCTCAAAATAGAAAATTGTAACAGAAGCCGCAGCTTCAAAACTGTGAAATACAGTAGTTAGGTTTCAACCTTCACTTCTATGTTAAACTTGAAATTGCGCCCTTTAATAACTTCACAACCATTCAAGCGATTGGCATTAAATTTTGCTTGCGCTATCAGGGAGAACAGATCGCTTGATATGGCAAGTTTTGTTCTGGTCAGATGTCTGGGTGTGGAGATATGGAGTATCAAGAAATGTGAAAATTGTTTTTGGTAAAATTCTTTGTCATGCACTGCACAAATACAGTGTGGAATTTTGCTCTGAACTTTTTAGGGTAAAAAGGTCTTGGCTCACAGATGTGCCTTTTAAAGATTTGGTGAGAAAATATTAATCTGTTCCAAAATTATTACATTTCAAAGTTTCCCATTATTTCCTATGGGACCAGTTAGATGTCCAGCTCAAAAAAAGGATTCTTTATCACAAATGTGGCATCTTTTGCCACAAATGCAGAATCTTTGTCCATGCTGCCATTTTGTTTTCAGTTAGTGCTGGCAACAAAAGTAAATAACTAAAAAATACAGGGGTTTAGTAGACGCCATCACTTATGTTTACCTAATCAGGACCCCAACAATCCGATTCTGGGGTTACTTTTCGATAGCTTACTTGTAAATGTATACATGCAGAAATCCTTTTCTGCAAATTGCGAAAAAAGAATTGCAAAACAGGATCCTTTTCCCACAATTTGTGAAAAAGGATTTTTCCTTTTCCACAAATTGCCAGAAAGAACCATGAAACAAGATCCTTTGCCGCAATTTGCGAAAAAGGATTCTCTTTTTTTGCAAATTGCGAAAAAAGGAACCATGGAAAAGGATTCTTTTCACAATTTACAAAAAAGGAATTTTAAGACTGTACCTCTTGCCGCTGGATTCTGCTATCGTCCCACCTCCTTCCACATCCCACACACTTGTGCCACCTCCGGTCTCCATCAGAGGCTGCTACAGAACCGGGAACCCCCTACTACCAACTTCAGGAGAGGACAGCAGTCCTCTGAATGCTTAATCGTCTCCTTCCCCTGCAGACCCCCAATGGCACAGGTCCATTCTGGAACCCAGGTCACCAGCGTGGCTCAAGGTGTGGTGTCCAGCACCTCAACCCTCAGCACCACAGGCTGGCTTCCGGTAGCCATCTTGAGTAAGCAAGAAAAGAGTGATATGGAAGCCATGATTGAACAAGCAGTCACAAAGGCTGGAGTCTCGGAGATTCAGTCCGCGGTGATCTGGCAAGCGATGGCCAACCTGTTGAAGAAGGAGTTCCAACAGCAGACCCTCCTTCAGGGTATGGTGAATGCTACAGCTGAGGTGGTCATCAAGTCCATGGCAGGGAATACGGGGCCCCGCCCCAAATGCCCTGCAGTCCAGATAAGCCATCCAGACTATCGCAGACAATGTACTGTATTCTGTATTGCCTCTGGTGACAACCTTACTTGTCATCTGGAAAAAGTATGAAACCAATGTGAGATGCTCAGCCTCCCAGTCGAGCAAAGAGTTTGGGTTTTGAAACAAACCATTGATCCCACATTGTGGGCCAAGCTACTAGAAGCGGTATGCAGTGTCGTCAATGTAGAATGTGACGAGTCGCAGCTAGTCTCCTGGCAGCACACAATCCCAGTATGGTCAGCATGATGCTAGCCACTTTGGTAAAGCAAGCTGGCAAGGATACACTGGCCCAGTACAACAGTTGCTCGTGGTTTACCTATTCAATGGACAAGGAACTGGCCAGCGAAGCTGCAAGCCCAGATTTGATTGAGTGCAAAAGCTTGTTTTTGGAAAACAGGCAACCAGGCCTTCACGAAAAGGTTAAAACAGTGGTAGTCCCCAGGAAGGACTGCTTCCAGACCATCAGGTATAAAGTGCAGTGTGCCTATCAAATCTACATGCAGGACCTTGGATCTGGTTCAAAGGCCAAAATGGCCATGGTGCAAAACACTGAGCCATCCACCCAGTATGTGGTGGAAGGGAAAGCCAAGGATTCCCAGGAGCACAAGTCCTCCTACCAGAGGTGGGGAGGACAGAACAAGAACAAACAGCGGTATTGGCAGAGGCCGAACCAACAGAACAGAAAAGGGAATAACGGACAAAAACAGCATTCCAGTCTTTCGTACTGAGAGTTGGCCAAGGAAAACAACCGGCTTTGGGATTTTAAGGCCAAAGTCCAGTCGCTAACATCAGCCATCTCTGCCAAACCAGTGCCAACCATCCCATCTTCGCCCCCACTGGACGAGGAGCCTGAGGAGAATGGGCATGAGTCTCCTTACTCTGAAGTTGTCCATATGCTTCATGAGATAGACCCCTTAGGTGACCAGAAGCAAAGTGAATTGGACTGACGGTGTCAGGCCCCAGTTCACATCATCACCATTTTGGTAACTGATAATTCTGGATGTCCCTGTGTAGAAGCACTGGTTGGGAGCTGCCAGCAAGAGTTGGATCTAGACACAGGCACCACAGTCTTAGTGCTGCATCAGGATGACCCACAGCTTTCTCCTTGGTCAACAGGGAACCCTACTTCAACACAGACCTTCGAGAGGACCATGATTACAACCTACTGGTCCAAACCAATACCAGTCATCATTGGCACCTTTGAGGTGACACATCATTTTGACCTCATGATACTACATCACCACCAGAGCATCTTGGGAATCTACTTTCTCTCATGCTATGGATGCATGGTATATTTAGCCAACAGACTACTGCTTCAGATATCTGGCCAGAGACATGTGCTTCTCATCTCTGACTCACATGAGGTAGCCACAGTAAAGGGATATGATGCAGAGTACGACACATCCTCATGCTCCAACACCAAGAGCTATTTCATAAACTAAAACCAGTTTTTGCAAAGGCACCAAGAGGCCTTTACCAAGTATAAGCATGATTGCGGGAGGTTAGAAACTCCCATAAAAGTTACCGGTGATGAACCACCTTGTCAGAAACAATATCCATTTTCTGCAGAGGCAATACTCTCTTTGAGGACAACTATTGACTCTCTTTTGAAACAAGGGGTCATTAGATCTGATATATCCAAAGTGAACTGTCCTATCTGGCCAGAAAAGAAGCCAAATAACAGTTGGAGGCTCACCATTGATTACAGGTGACTTAACCAAGTCACTCCCAGTTGTGCACCTACTGTTGCATCTGCCCTGGATGTGCTCAAACCTTTGAAACCTGAACACAAGTGGTTCAGTACCCTAGACATCTCCAATGGTTTCTGGTCACTCCCTTTGGCCCATGAGAGCCAATACAAGTTTGCCTTCATCTTTGAAAGACATCAGTACACATGGAACTGCCTCTCACAAGGATTCCACAACAGACCCTCCCTGTTCCACATCCATATGAGGAATGCTATATGGGGTTTTTCCACCCCAGAATGCCTCTTGCAGTATGTGGATGACTGTCTCCTGGCCACCACAGGCCTGGAGAAAGACCTGGAGCTGCTAGATGAGCTCTTGACACTCCTACAGAGGGCAGGCTTAAAGTGCAACCCAACAAAGATACAACTGTGCCTCCCAGAAGTTTCTTTTCTGGGCCTGCACATCTCTGCCAAAGGCAGGAGCCCTGCACTGGACAAAGTCCATGGCATTCACAATTTGCCACTACCAACCAGTGTGGCTACTCCAAGACATTTTCTGGGTATGACCAACTAATCGAGGGACTTCCATTTGCAATTTTGCACAAAAGACCACACCCCTGTATGGGCTACTAAAGAAAGATGTCCCCTTGCAGTGAGGACCAGAACATACCACTGCCATCACTTCAAAGAAGGAATTCACCTCTGCTTTAGCTTTGGACAACCCTAACCTAGAACTGTCATTCCATCTGTAAACTGCCACCTTTGAGGTGGGCATGTCAGCAGTCCTTGCACAAAAGGTAAATGGCACCTTCAGGCTCATTGCCTGTGCCTCCCAGATGCTATCCCTTGTGAAGCAAAAGTTATCTCTGTGTGAGAGGAATCTCTTGGCAACCTTTTGGGCCATCAAACACTTCACCTACATCATAGGGTTCTCCCTGTTGTGTTGTACAACAACCACACCTCTACCAACTTCCTCCTGACAAACAGAGTTAAGGACAGAAATGTGTCTAATACTAGACTCACCCAGTGGTCTCTACTCCTCCAGGACTGAGACATCAATGTGCTTCTATCCAAAACGCCATCCATTTTATACCAAGGAGAGCCACACAAGTGTGGCTTAGTACCACCCACCCTACCAGAGCCAGGCCCATTCCTGCCAGCCACTGACGGCACTCTAGACCCTGCACTGTGTTGCATCTTTATAGATGATTCTTCCTCCTGCTATGAAGGAGAGTCCTGGTCCTGTATGCAGCAGGTAACACCTTTGAGGTATTCAGGAAGTGCATCATCAGATCCTCACAGTATGCAGAACTTGCTGCAGTAGCATGCACACTGGAACTCAACCATCAAGGACAAGAGGACACCATCATATTTTCCGATTCCTCCTGGATATGCAGTTCTGTTTGTACACATTGTCAGCCTTGCTGAACACTTTCTCTACAGGCTGTACATAAACAAGTTTAAGGCCCACTCTAAGGTCGAACCTTTCCATGAGTATAATTATCGAGCAGACACCTTAGCCAAGGATGGTGCTCGGGGTTGGGGGAATGGACTCTGTAACCACCTATCAAGCCACACATGGTGGCTGCAAATAAGAGGGCCAACATGGCCCCTCTGGATCTCAGCACAGCACAAATGGCACATCCAGAAATAAGGGAGGTATATGAATACCTCTCCAAGGACACAGAGAAAGAGATGTCTTTGAATAACCCACTCAGGAGACATTCAGGCAACCTTTAATCTTTCTGCAGACCAGAGGCTGGTCTTGTACCACTCTGGTGATCAGAAACCTTGGGTTATTCCCAAAATACTTTGACCTGAGTTCATTCATTAAGTTCATGATACCCCTACAGGTGGACACCAAGGGGCAGGCAAAACTTTGCAGAGATTAAAAACTGCAGGCTGGTGGCCTGGCATGACAGTAGACATCCAACATTGCGTGGACAATTGCATTACCTGTGCTCAAAACAATCCAATTCCTGGCAAGAAAAATGCCAAACTGCTACCCCAGAGACAATCGGGTCCCTGGAATGCAATCCAAATTGATTTCATTGGACCCCTGCCTACCACCAGCAAGAACAACAAGTATGCACTTGTAATTACAGACCTTTTCTCTAAATGGGTAGAAGCCTTCCCATGTCAAGCAAACACGGCAAAAGCCTCTGCCAAAATCCTGGTAGATCAGGTATTCACGGCACAGGGTCATAATGTTGCCGTGACAACCACGCATATCAAGAATCCTGCATGCAATTCAGCATGCGGCATACCAGCATCGGCACAGTACACCAACCACAAGGACCACCGCACACACTGGAGCACATACCAAGAATGCCACATGCAAATCAGCATGCGGCATACCAGCATTGGCACAATACGCCGACCACAAGGACCACCACAAGACACCAGAGCAATACTTTGTTTTTGTTAGTGGCCTGCCCTCAGACTAAATATAACCAACTGGGGGTCATGGACTTCGGGGAAACAAAAAAATTCAGAGTGCAGATTTTTTTGTTTCCCAACAAAAAACAAAAAAACAGCAGCATCATAATGGGACCTGGGGAGAATCAAACCACAGCCCCAGGTCTCCAACGCTGCCAGCGGCATGTGCTGTAGTCACTCCACCAATATAGCTGCTCGGCAAGGTACCACCCCGGCAGCGTCCTTCACCTTCTACAAGGAGAGACTACAGCAACAGGGTAGCGGTTCTTACCATCCACTTATAGGACCCCTGTTGCTGTAGTACTATTCACGCTTCTGACAGCGTGATATTTCATGTGCAGTTCTCTCCATGATATAGTGACCCAGTAGGGGTATTCCCCAGGTGAGGCCTACCTCTCAAGGTAGACTCCGATTAAGGATCCAGTTTCACAGATGAGTTGATGAAGAATGTTTGCAGTTATTTAGTGTTCGAAGTTTCACACTGAATACCATCCTCAGTCATCAGGATAGGTACAGAGAGCTAATAGACAGATAAGCCTATGTTGCGTAAGTTTGCAAACCAGAATGCTAAAGGTTGGGACACTTTGTTGCCCTTACTTTGAATGTCAATCAAGGCTACTCCAGCTGCAGCAACCTGGTGTACTTCTTTTGAAGTGATGACCGGCAGGCAAATGAGACTACCTAAATATATATGGATTGATCAAAATGCCACTATGCAGACAGAGTGTCGGCAGACACTTACGTCACACAGCTGAAAGACAATCTGATACAGATCCATCTGTTTGCTGCTGAGAATCTGGGCCAGGGCCAGCAGCAGTCCAAAATGTACTTTGATAAGAAAGTCAAAGATGTAAATTGGCAAGTTGGAGAACAAGTAATGGTATTGAAATTCTCCACCCCGCCCACCTGTTGGTAAACAAATGGGCGGGCCCCTATGACATCATCAATAGACTGATCCCTGCTGTCTACCAAGTGTGGATAATGGACAACAAGAAACCCATTGACAAATGGTACCATGCCAATAAACTGAAACTCTACAAAGGTGATTAAATACTCCTTCCCCCAGCCGGGGGAGGAAGATCTGTAAGTTAACTTTTTGTCTTCTTTTTTCAGAAAATCATGATTCTCTTCATCTACCTTCCGCCATTTGCACTGGTAAACATGCAAGAAATCACCAACAGACGACTCCCCAAGCTAGACCAAACACTTCTCCACATTTGGAACTCTTTTGATATTAACCACCTCCCTCCTGAGATTCTCCCACTCAGAACTCTGACTAAAAGTGTAGCCATCGACTTCCTGTCTACCACTGCTATTGTTCTTGAAGCAAAAGATGCCTTCCGGAATGCCATGGAGGTATCTCCAAACCAATCCACTCTACAAATAGAATGGAAGACTGACAACTCAAATGGACAATAGATCCCAGTGGCCCGCCTCTCCAAAGGAAATTTTCAAGGTTGGCCCAATACCCATATTTGCCCTAATGGAACTCTGTGCATACACCCAAGTCTAACAGCAACATGCAGGTCTTTACAATCTTACAGCCATGATGAATCCAGACTTTTGCACTAGATTCCCTAATATCACCATGTGCCAATTTTGTTCTAACCATTCCATTGCAACTGCAGCGGTTTTCCTTACAGTACTTCCAGAAGCAAAGGACAACCCTTTGTAATGTCCAACACTGGAGTCAGGCCCACCCAGTGGCCTGGCTGCAACTTCTGTTCCTGGGACTCTCATTACTAATGCTCAATTTATGCATGTTCCTGTTGTTTTGAACCTTATCCATTGGAACATGGCCAGATTTGGCGACTGTTCATTGATGAATGTTTCCAAGTTCCATACTGTTATGTTGTTAGATTTAATGGCAGTATACCAAGCACGTGCACAAGACCCTGTAGTTGGGCCCCACAAGATGGAGCATCGAGGGGTGTGCTGCCCACAACGTCCGAAGTGGGCCGTGGGATTTACTGACATAACAGGTACAACAGGCAATGTTACAGGTTTATTTGGCATAAGAATGTCAATCTGGAACAAAGCCGATTTCGTAAAAATTCAGTCAAACCAAAAATTGCAATGATCAATTAGGTCAGAATGTGATGCAGCCCATGCTACACAGCCTAGATGGTATTTCTCAAGAGGAAAGAGTCACGGTATATAACATGCACAATACTGCACTTTTATTCAATGAGACCTGAAACAAACTCAATGAACTGATCTTCCAAAATTATAAAGAAACCTCAGAGCAACACACAGGCAGGGAAATTATTTGTTTAGCTTATGGTAATTTTGTTCTCACTACTATTACCAATCTTTTCTGAGATCTGGAATCAGGGTGGATCCCGGATTTGATCCATGACAGACGTATAGCTAAATGGTATTGCATCGATTTTAGAACCCTATTATGCACTACCCAGTGCATGGATAGGACTGTGTCCTTTTCACTGGCCACCACACAGAACTTGGGCTATGTGATGAGACACCCAAATTGTGGACCCTGCTACGATACACGCCAATGTACTATGTGGGATACTATGAATGTGACTTTACAGTGTCCCATCTGCTTTTCAACAAAGATTCTTCAGTCTTCGACAAGCTGGCTAATGTCCACTCCATGGGCCATCTAAAGGGCAGCATCTATTGAGAATGGATCAACTTGCCTCCTTTGCTGGTTTTTCATCCTCAGCTGGACATTTGGGTAGCCCTGCATACTGACTGTTGTACCAAACAGAGTTACTATTATTTGTGCAGGTATGATGTCTTTGATGTAATCAAATCTGTGAGCAGTTACTCTCTGAACTCTCTGGACTGGTCATATATGTTTGATAATGACCTTGTTGCTAATGAAACTGTTAATGTCACATCTCCTTTTGACAAGCCAAATGTCACCTTTGCCTCAAGCGAAGAAGTCTGAGGAAAAGTTCAACACCTCACCAACAGAATGATGAATGCCTCCTTCACCTGCCCTGTCCAGCTCACCAAGTCATGACTTTCTCAAGTGCGAGTTTCTTACAACTCTGATGGGCAATATTGTGTTATGACCAACTACAACACCTTCTCCTATGGACCTTTGGTGTGTAACATGACATTGCCCAACTACTGTTTTGTACCTCAGCAACACAGTGTCATTGGTGATACGGTTATCACCCCTGTTCCTATCCCTGAACCAGATTACATAGATAGTGACCCTGACTATCTGAATGCTATTGCACAGTATCTACCAGTGTTTAATGTGCATATCGACCCGCTCACCCTAGATTTTTGTGCCTTGTTAGAAGGAAAAGATATAAATAAGTTGTGTAATATTAACAACATTTCCAAGGCAGGTGATTCTTTAGGTGACTTATTTCATGATGGTGATCTTAGTACTGCTCTCTCCAACACTTGGTTGGAAATTACTTTTTAAGGTTTTGTTATCATTCAGGTTTTTCTACTATATTTCGGATTGTTACCTTATGCTGTTTAAGACGCACGCTCAAACGACCTTGTGCGCAACTCAAGTTTCTCTATACTGCTCATTCAGCTGGACTGTAACCGAGACTTTTACCAACTTACTTATCATTGTTGTGTTGTCTCTTTATTCAGGAAATGGGGGGTTATTTAGACCTGCCTGACCTACAGTCCCTAATGTGGACCACCATCTTACAGTATAAGAGATATTAGTATTTACTCATGCTTGCTATGATATATTATGTAGTGTATTTATAAGGTAGAAAAAATGGGCAGACTAGATGGGTCTTGTAGTCCTTATCTGCCGTCAGCTTCTATGTTATATTCGTGGTCTTAGCATGCCGCCTACAGCTTTCAGCCATAATACTATGATCAGCACATTCTAAGAATCAGTTAATTGTAACCAAAAGTAGTGTTAGCCAGCATAATTGATTATCACTGTGTAAGTGCAAAATGTAATGGCCTTGGGTGCGAGCTGCCCACTTTACCCACCAATAGAAATGTTTTGTTTAACTTTTCTACTATGCAGATAAGCCTATTAACAAGTAATGGATCTTGTTATCTCTGAGCATATAACTTAGTGTAACACTGTTTTTCACTGAGTTTTCCTGTAATGACACTGGGTGTTCAGAGGTTCAAGACTCCCAGCTATGGTAAGCTGTCCTTTTTATATGTATTGGGTAATAAACCTTTTGTTCTGCAACACTTATCCCTGTGTCATGTTTTGTCATCAGGTTTAGTTCCTGCCCTGACCCCAATACTTCCAATTTTTCTATAAAATGTTCAGGGTACAAAGGGCTTTGCCCTAGAGATGTGCCTTTTGCTGATTTGGTGAAAAGATATTCATTTGGTGTGGAGTTCTACAGGTTTCAATTATTCCTGTGATTCCCATAGGATAACACTGCAATATAAGGTTTTTCTTTGGTGCTGCGCAGCATGGGATGGGAGACAACTACTGTATATTTAAAATTATGAATGGATCGGAACACAGGGCCCAGAGGACCCTGCACTCCCACATGCAAATATGGATACTACTGTGGACTGATCGGAGCACAGGGAAACAAGGATATGATTACAATATCTCAAAAATTATGCATGGATGGGAGCGCAAGGCCCAGAGAGCCCTTTCCTCCCACAAGCAAATAAGGATACGATTACATTATTTAAAAAAGTAAGGAAATTCTTTACAAAAAAAACTTCAAGGCACTAGTTAGGGTTCCAGAGTCAAGTAGGGAAATGTTGTGTTAGGGTTTTCAACCCTAACACCCCACCCACACCCTGCAGGCAGCAACAGGTGTGGCGTTTGCCTTGGGGTTGTCAATCCTCACGCTCACCCCATTCTCATATGCTGTCATCTCCACTTATTTACTCAAGTAATGGGGTGAGCATTATGGTTGACAACCCCAAGGCACACCCCACACCTGTTGCTGCCTGCAGGGGGGGTAAGGTGTTAAGAGTTGGAAACCCTTACTTGACATTTCCCTACTTTTGATGCTGGAACCCTAAATAATGTAGTGCAGTAACAAATTTTTTTGCAAAGTGTATATATATATATATGTACACACACACACAGGGTAGCGCCAGTATATTTAGGGTTGAGTGACCGGTTCTAACGTAAACCCCTAACTTTGGACCTTAATAGCTTTATCAGTGTTTGATAAAATTAGCTAAAATTTCACATGTATCATCTAGAAGACAAGGTCCAAATATGTGGAAAGTTTTGTGCAGTTTCTGAAATCCGCATATGTAATTTTCCTGTAAACATCTAATTTTTTTCCCTATACATACAGATTTTTCATTTTGCTCTCATATACAGTCTACACAAAATGGAATTTTTTTCCAAAACTTTCAGGGTAGAAGTGTGCTTTGCCAAGACTGTGCCTCTGGAAGGTTTTGTGAAAAAAATACTGAATGCTTCTACAGCTATAAGGATTTAAAATGTTGTTTTCTCCTGTTGTGAGCATGCACAGTAGGGTTTTAGGGATAGTGTTCTGATATGACACAAACATGTCTGTGTCTTAAGACCCTTTTGGTTCCTCACCACTTGCTTCTCACAGCACAATCAAAATGTTTTCATGCCATGACAGCCGCCATCTTGTTTTTTCCACTCAAACTATAAAAATGAAAAATACAGAAGAAAGGTGTCACTTTAAAAAACAGACACCTGAACCTAGGTAAACAAGATCTATCTAGCTAGATTCTGGTGTTCATTTAAAAAAAATGTCCAGAAATACCTTTTCTAGGCACCCAAAAATCCAGGGTTCCCAGGTTAGCCAGAGGAGCAGTTCACCCACGTTTTCTGTGTGAGAACAGTGGTACTTTCCTGACATCCGCAGCTGCACATGGAGATGGGCTGCCAGCTCGTGCGGCTGTGATGAAGTGAAAACATAATTTGATGGTGTTCTTTTGGGAAAGGGGATTCTACATTTCCAGGCATGGCCGAAGATTAAAATTAGTAGCACAGTGAATCCTGTGGGGACAGCTCAAAATGTTAACTGTCTGCATGACAGCCTGTGTTCTCAATAATGAAAAAAATACTAAATTGGCTCTCTTCTAGGGATATTCACCTTTCTATCATTACTTTTTGTTATTTATTTATTTTTTTAGCATGCGATTTGAATTCTGACCCAATCCTTGATGTCCGGCTGGTAGGCTGAGCACTGGCTCAGGAAACAATGAGACAGAAATGGTTGTGAGAATAAGGGGCTTACTGTATGAATGGATATACACCTGTTGACAGCTTGGCATCGTATTAAAAGGGTGCCTTGTCAGTGAGGAAATGACAGTTTGGATGGCAGTAGGGTTAGGGCTTAACAGGTCTGTTATTTTTGGTCACCTTTTGCAAGAATTAACACCCACCAGTGCACTTGGAAATGTAATTTTTTTCTTTAATATTTGCAAGACCACAAACATGGTGCTCTGAATCTGGTACAGTTAACACCTCTCACCATCCCCAAAATGATTAGAACACGAGGGCTTTAATTATTTCAACTATTGCTATTAGTTCTCGATCATATTTATGGAAGTATACCAAAACATGAATTGCCAAACACATAAAATACTACATGGCTGAAAAAATATTTATCACAGGATAACTTTTCACCAGTTGCATTCTCTTCCTGCTGTTTTCAAGCCCCTGACAATACTATAGATCGAGGGCCATGTTTTGCAGACCTCCCAATATTCAGGATAAATTAGTTTGCAGCAGGTTTAAGAACCCTATGGTTAATCAGACAAGGAGTTGGCTTCACCCCTTACCAAAAAGATGCTTTACCTGTAAGGGATGTAATATTTATACATTCTGTAAAAAGTAAAAGCTATTTGAACATCCACACTGGAAAGAGTATACCATACCTGAATTTATAACTTGTGGCACTGAAACTGTGGCCTATGCCCTGATGTGTTCCAGTGCAAGCTATACATTGGAAGAACAATTCACCCATTTCAAAAACAATTCCTAACGCACATTAGGGACATAGTGAAAGGGAGAGAAGACACCCCTATTGGCCATGATTTTAAATTAGCTCACAATTCCAATCAGAAAAAAGTGTTCTTCATTGGACTGGAGCATGTGAGAAGAAACCTCCATGGGGGGGAATCGCCTCAGGACCATACTGCAAAAAGAACTGTCTTGGATTTTTTATCTCCACAGCCTTAAGCCCTCAACTTTAAATGATGAACTAGATTTTAAACCATTTCTGTAAATACTGTATAAATTTGAGATAAATAAATGAATCTTATTGTGAAAAGAATGCAGTTGCTGTAGAAATGACTGTGCATTTTTCACATTATAATTGTTGCTGGAATTCTGATAATAACATTTTATTCTTTTACCTTGTTTCCAGGGTGTTCTGTTTCTGAAAATACTGAAGGGTATATGTACTGCCATGCTGAACATTTCTCACAAAAAGGTCACCAGTTATTATGGAAGGAACTCCTCATGCGGGATACAACACAGTAACTTTACACTAGAAAAGGATCCCATCTTTGAGTAGTAGTTCCTGATAATCAAATCCCATTTGCTCTCATCATTTGAGCAGTACCTGGTCTGGACACTATAATGTACGTGATGGTTTATGTTATTGGACATATACCTTCAATTTGGTTTGAGACAATAATGAAATTAAGTTTCATTATATTGTTTTTTTTTTTACTTGTACTGTACTACAATTAACCTTTGTATGTTTACCATTTATTTAGCACTCATTCACTTTGGGTGACCACTTGCACAAGTGAAAACTGCAAAGAGCTAAAATATGTTGCCAATCAAACTGGCATGCTGCAGCTTTATTATTGTTACTTTGGTTTCTACTGGAAACTACCTCACTATAAAAGCTCTTCTCTTACCACTAAACTCTGCCCCCGATGATGTTCGGTATGAACAAACCACCAGGGTAGAAAGTGTTTGCTAATCTGTGGTGACTGGTACTGATATACTGTATATCTGCACTTAATATATGGCACTTTAGTTATCTAAAAAGAAAGCATGTTTACACATGAATTCAATAACAAGATGCAATCGTAACCACAGCTTGTAGTGTGCTGATTCAAGTGGCTGACTGTAGGTTTGTTTACTCCCTAGTGACTAACTGGGGACTGCATCAAAACACGGAAGTAAAAGGAAATTAGGAAGAATGGAGATTTTGTTTCTTTTCAACCCAGGCTGTTAGGGTGTGAAAGCTTATCAGGGACTAATGGAGACTGAGGCAGAAGTGGCAGAACTGAAGGAAATCCCTGTTCTTATTTTGCTGTTGTCCCCCCCCCAAAAAAAAAAAGTGGAACCCTATTTACAGGCAGAGCATGTACATATGAAGATTGATAGTGGAGACTGATTGAGGATTGTGGCAGATATATATTTCTTTCTTTTACCTAGTGCTGTTGCTTTTTAGCTGTGAAGACTCAGAGGGGACTGTTCGAGAACCGAGGCAGAAGCAGCAGATGTTATCGGAATCAGCTTTAGTCCATCTTGCTTTTAGCTCATCTCCATACTGTGCCCGGTGGGTGGGTGGGTGAGGGAGTGGAGCTATCTGAAGCCCTTAGTGTCAGATGGGACAACCAAATTCCAGGGAAACACGCATTTCTTTGAAACCTCAATGTATTTATTCTGTATACATATCCTGCTGATCACATATTATAAAAAGCTGTTTATCTGCATCATGATTAGCCAAGAAACGTGACCTGTTTCATCATACGGTGACGACATCCAATTCATTAGTCTTATTTTCAAAAGAGTTTCTCCACTAGCACAAAATGGAAGAAACTCTTTGGAAATAGGGCCCCAGGTGCCCCATTTTCAAAATAATTTCTTCCATTGTATGCATTCATGATGACACTAAGAATCTGAGTTCAGGGAATAAAGTCTTTCTTTGAATGTTGTACTGCACTTTTAAAAGAGGTGTCCAGACCAGCATCACCTCTGAATTAGACAGGTTCTGCAATTCTTCATAGCCATGCAAGGGATATTGACCTACACCATGTTTGCCTATGTATAATCATTGCATTACCACTATTTTCATCATTAGTCTTGTCAAGTGTTTTGGCATACAAAGTATATGATACATGTTATATGTAACTGACTGTACCACAGTGTGATGAACATAGTTATGACCACACGAGGATAAGCCATGACTGTACCAAGACTATTTCCTAGATTCTGTTTTTGTTGTCATCATGAATGTATACTGTATAGGTTAAACACACACAGAAAAAGGCATGCTCCTGGGAAACAGAAGGCATTGTGGAGCAAGGTGGCCGGCCCTTCACTTACATACAAACACAGAAGCTCTAAACTTGTGGAATAAACAGCAGACTCTTGAAATTATTGTGAACTGTTAATTTATTCCCGCCCCACTGGAGTCCCGTAAAGCACCATACAGCCCCAGCGCTTCAACCCATACAGGGCCTTTATCGGGGTGGGTCTAAAGGCTGGACAGACAGACCACCAATTTCACTAGTGGATTAAAAGTGATACACCACAATAAAACACATTCATCAATCATTAAAAAAATAATGTACATAACATGCACTAGGAATGGAGATACAAGCAATTACTATGCCACTATAAATTAAAATAAAAACTAATATCAGTGTCAAAAAGCAATATCATTCCAGGAAGGTAACTATAAGTATTATGAAAAAAAGAGATAAAGGGAACACACACAATAAAAACACCATATTATCTGTTAGGAGTCAAAATAGCAACAAGGGAAATAGAAAAAAGAATAAATAAATGAAAAAGGGTGGTTGAGAGAAAAGAAAAGAAGGGGGGAGAACAGTGGGAATGAGTCTGAGTACACAGAGTCTGCTGTTTATTCCATGAGTGTGGAGTTTCTCTGTCTATACGGTATAGTTTACTGTACACATTTTTTAACAACTTAAACTCTTAGGCCCGGATATTCAAACTGCGCCATTCTGAGGCGCAAGCCCTTGCGCTGCTCAAAATAGTTGCGCAGGGGTGTGGCAGGCGATATTCAAAGGAGCTGTGCTATTGACGCTCCTTTGAATATCACCCCAACCACAGCCACTGTGCGCAGTGGAACTTGCGCCACCACAAGTTGTCAGAGTTGAGCATTAAACTTGCGGTGGCGCCAAGTACCATTCGCCATCGCCAAATTCCGATATTCAAAGGTGACATGCAAATGGGGCCATAATTCATGCAAGGCGGCGCGGGGCCATTTGCATGTGATTATAGCCCCATTTGCTCCATTACATGTAGATACGCCCGATCCCGAGGACTTGTGCCTGGCCGCCCTGCCAGGCAGCGGCCCGTCAGGGACGGCGCGCCTGCAGCCCGATCGCGGGCAGTATGTATACAGACAACACCCCAAACAGCTCCAATGCCCGATCGCGGGCAGTATGTATCAAGACAACCCCCAGTGCCGATCGGCGGGCAGAGCGTGAAACAACCCCCAGTGCCCGATCGCGGGCAGAATGTAAAAGCCCCCAACCCGAATATCTCTGGGGTCCAGTGGACCGTAATGCTTGATCGCTGGCAGAATGTCCACTGGACCACCAGGGAGATATTCGGGTTGGGGGGAGGCTTTATATCTGCCCGCGATCGGGCACTGGGGGTTGAGTCACATTCTGCCCGCGATCGGGCAATTTGGGGTTGTTCTGATACATACTGCCCGCGATCAGGCATTGGGAGCCGTTTGGGGAGGTTTTGATACATACTGCCCGCAATCGGGCATCGGAGCTGCTTTGGGGGTGTCTGATACATACTGCCCGCGATCGGGCTGGTGGCGAGGGCACAGGGACTGAGTTGGGGCCAGCCACGGGTGGCAGCTGCTGTGTTGCGCCCTGCAATACAGCAGCTCACCTGTGGGTGGCCCTCAACTTGATCCTTTTTTTTTTGGCTCAAAGTTGTGCAGGCGCAGGTTGGGGGTTGCGCCTGCACAACTCTGCACAGCCAACTGAATATCGGGTTGTGCAGTTTATGCATGGTTCCTCCCCCTCATGTTGAGCATGCATTCATTTGCATTGCGCTGTTGCTCAGCCTGTTTTCAGTGGCGCAACTGCCTCCTGCTGAATATCGCAGAATGGCGCAATGTAGGACTTGCGCATGCGCAACCCTTTTGCGCATGGAGCAACCCTTTTGAATATCTGGGCCTTAATATTTTGCAGTAGATGTCCACAAATAGTAGAAACTCTCCATGCCACTGGGCAGGCTAACAATTTGCCCTTTTAACATAATACCCTTATGACCTTGAGCCCCCAACCTTTCCCAGTCTTCTGGCACCCACGGCTGTGAGTTTGTCAATTTATTTTCACTCTTTGCTCCTCTACCATTTATCATTAGCCAAAAATCAATTTGCAATAATCAGTAAGCACTGCTGCTGTACTGGTCAGTGCGGCAGAGAGTTAGGGGAGAAATGGGGTTAGTCAGATAAAACACTCCGTGTCCTGGGACAGCGCCACATGGTTTCCGCATTTAGGCAGCAGAAAGACTCTGGATGCCATTTCATAATTTGGGGTAAAATCATTCCAGTTCATTATATTACAGCACTAACACTAAGGCACTCCTTCATGATCTAGCAGCCCAGCTGCTGCTAATGTGACTCGGGGATCCAGTAAAGTGCTTATTTGTCTGGAAGGCAGGCTGTGTGCAACGTTTCCTTGGTTACATCCATGGACCATCCTCCTTCTCCTTCTCAAGCTGCCTTTCCTCCTACAACATACTCCCATTTCCAGTCCAAGAAGTCCAGTTACTTTGCCCACTCCTTATAATGGGGGAGGACACGGATCTTCTTGAAAGTAACACTTGCGGTTATTTACTACAGTATCAAAATTTGTTTCTTTCCCTTGTTTCTGTTTGTGCATCGGTCTTGCAGACCAGAGCACACATCTTGTAGGCTGTAAAGCTGATCTACTGTATACTAAGAAGATGACTCAGCAACAACAGCAGCTCCAAGGGATGATGCTGAGCCAGTAAAAAGATCAAGACTCGCAGGAAGGGAAAGGAGTTATTTATAGGGTAGATGGGTTCATGGGCTATATTTTGCTGCTCATATAATGTTTCTCTGTTTGGGCTGACAACTGGGGTGAGTGAGTTGTTCTAGATTTGCGTAGCACGACATGTTGAGAGATGGTGAGACTGGCAGAGTCAGTCCTGTACATATATTTATATATCCAGAAGTACTTTGGGTTGACTTGTGCAGGGTTTATTTATGATGTCACCAAGCAAGCAGGGTTGGGATCAGGAGCACCATTCACTGGTTGTAGTCAGCATCCTTAGGATTTTAGTGCAACCCCTGCCATCCCCCTAACTCCCAAAAACAAAGTTTACAATAATAATTCGAAGGGGACATGTACAACACTATAACCCTGCTCAAATGGGACTATACAACTCATATGATTCTAGTGAAATGAGTCCACTAGTTAGAGCAGGACAGTGTTTTGACATGCAAGCATGCACAACTTTCAACTATCCCATATTAGGAGGGCTATCCCTCATTTTACCACTCAAAACTGTAATCCCACGTGTATAAAACATTGTTATTGTTGAACAGTAATGATGGTCTAAACTTTTAAGCTCTCTTAGAGTTACTTAGAGCAGAAAAAAGTGGAGTGATTGATGAGCGTTAAGAATTATAATGGAGTGCAGTAGGAACAGAGTTAGTGAATCTTCCCAACACTGTCAGCCCCCACCCCAACCAATCAAAATGACAGATATGTCTGCATGTTAAACAGCAAACAAAAATAAATATGATTCTGTAAGTGTTGACTACATGTTGAGGCCATTCATAGTCTGAATGTATCAGTTGTAAGGGATGGGTCTCTGTGATGTACTGTCTTTGGATAGTGTGGTACCAGTGTGTATGAGTGGCTGCAGTCCTTGTGCTCAAGTGTATGGGTCTCCTTGGGTTTGGATTCAAGGCATATAGGCTGATGGGAGCTTGTCTGACAACTGTATGTGTGCTGGGCATGGCTTCTGGTAATGCTGCCATGACATATGGGCGTCATGGAGTTGGGGCCTGGGTGTTTGAGTGACTGGTGGCTTGGTCAGTGGTGTAGGGGTGGCTAAAGGGCCTGGGCTGTTTTGATGGTTAATTGACACATTGTTATGTTATGTTTTTATTAAATTCAGTGAATAAAAACTCTACGGCAAAAATGTTTATTGCCATCTATGTTGTACGGTGACAAGAGTTTGTTTTATTTGTATAGTCAAGTGTGCAGAAAGTGTCCCAAGTCAAGCGGCACCAAGCAAAGCATAGCAAAAACACCTCTTATAAAAAGTTTTACCTCCAGCACTCCATATGTGGTTACATTTAGTTTTCCAGAGTCACAGTACAATGATAGTGAGGGGGAAAAAACACCAGACGGTTAGTCAGAAATGTTTACATGGATCACGGTGTCTGTGTGTTTGTGAATTGTGGCCATGGTATCTGTGGGCATGAATGTGCAGTATAAAGCTGGTTAGTGAAGTGGATCTTTGATGTCAGGGTTTGGTGAGTAGGGGGGTGAGTGGTAAATAGAGTTGATATAGTTCTATGTTAAAACCGTGACTAAAAAATCGCGACGTTAATGTGGGTGACTACACAACGGCGACCACAGTTTAGGCAACATTACAAAATCGCAATTGATAAAACGGTGCATCTAAATGTGCTCTGCCTGACTTAAGTCATCAATGCCATTCGATGTAATATGCAACAAGCCTGCCCAAAGTTACCGAACAACTCAAAAATGCCTGATTTCAATGCGGCTTCTAACTTCCCAATAATTCATAAATGGCATTTGATTTAATATGCAGCAAACCTGACAAAAACACCAGTTCCAACAATCACTACACTCACACTCTCTTGAATCCAAATCAGCAAGCATCTTAAGCATCACACTCGCACTGACAGAAAGACTCTAAATGTGCTCAGTCTGCATAAAAGCCTGCCCAAAGTTAACAAACAACTGGCAAACGTCAAGGATGCTAGGCGTCAAAACAGCGACTGCCAAACTTAAAAAAAACTGGCAAAGCCAGGAAATCCTTTATTGCTGTCTTGCAGGTCTTCACAGCACTGCGCTGCACTTTGTTCGTTTATTTCTTCAAGGCTTCTTCATGCTGCCTATTGTAATCGGTTTGCTTCTTTGCTGCTTAAACTGAAAATTGTAGGCTAATCATTTTAAATACTCATATGTAGTACGAGACTTGTATTGCCCCACAATAGCAGCTATACAGATATTGTGGTCCTTGTATTTCCGTTTAGTGCCACTAGATGCAGCTCCAGAAATTAGCTGCTGCATTTTAATTTCACAAAGCTTTTGTTCTTCTCTGAGCCCATCGATCAGTTTCCAAATACTAGGATGACATGCGCCTAGCCTACAGTTAAATCCCCTGTGCCATCCCTCAACGCTGTTGTTAGTTCTTGCTAGGCCCATATGAGTTGTAGTGTAGCAGTTCCATTGCTGTATCGGAAACTGTACTGTTCTGTGCCCCGTTCTACCTCTTGGACATCCAAGCCAGGTGTCTTCGGAGTAGTCAAGCACTGGCTGTAACAAGTCATCATGTTTAACAAAAATGTTACCCATCACACGCCTAACACCAATTTCTGCAGCATCAGGTACGTGTGTATGTTGCTTGACAACAGCTACAACAGTTTCCCCTGAGGTGTGCAGTCGCGCTAGGCAACTATATTTTTGTGAGTCTGCACATCTAAAGTACACGTTTTCAGACTTTTCCTTATCTCTGCGATAAAGGTAGCCCCCATATAGCGTAAGTGGCTTACCTTTTTGGCTGGTGAGAAACTCGACTGCCATAGCAATTTGGATGTTTTGCTGAGTGACTGACTATGCTGCTTGGGGTGGAGGTTTTATGAAGCACAACAGAAAACAGGAAACGGAACTACTAATCGAGGGGACATATGTAATGTAAGCACGCACAGAAGTAAGGTAAGCACAAAAATCACTAGAAGGGTAGAAGGTATTGCACAGTCGCTATTTTTGCAAATGAAGTCGCGATTTCAGCTCAGTCGTTTAAATTTACTGGTCGCGTATTTGTTTTTCATGCTTTTTAAGTCGCTATTTTGTAGTCGCTATTATTGCATCGCTGTTATCACGGGATACCGTTGATATACAGCAGTTTTAAACAGGTGGCGGACACGTTCAGTATGTGCGGATGGGTGCATGTTATGGTGTGATAGGGCAGAACTGGAGTGTGTAATTAGTGGTGGTGACACTAGTGACAGCTTGTGTGTACAGGGATTGGAAGCCTAATTCTGAGATGTCTAGGCTGATGGTGGCTTCATAATTGGGTATTTCAGTGCTTACCACAACTGGGTCTGCGGGGAGCTTGGGAATAGATGTTTTCGGCGATAAGGGACTAGTGATATGATGTGTGCCATGTGCTTTATTTGTCGGGGTAAATGGTGTGCAGCTGTGCTCACTGAGATGTAGCGAATTTAATGATGGGCATTTCAGTAGTTGCAGCTGGGCTAATTGTGGGGATAAAGCCAAGTGATTTGATGTTCAGCTGTTAGGAGGCATGTTACCATGTTGTCTGTTGACTGACAACTTGGCCATATGGTTACTGGGTGAATGGGTGACAAACCAAGGGATATCTGGGTGGTTTTGAGAATGTTGCTAGAGAGTTTGGGTTGTTTGGGCACTGCGCAAAGATCTCTGAGTGACTTGGTTCATGGTACCCAGGATAAATGTAGCAGAACATTGGTTGATGAGTGGGCAAGAGCACTGTTATGGGTTGTTTGGGAGGACTGGAGCCTGTAACACACTACTTTTCTTGCATGGAGCCAGCCTCAGTGTTGGGATGAGGATGGATGTGTTGTTGTAGCTATCTTCTTCTTTTTTTTGGCTGCAGATGTGCTGCTTGGAGATTCTGGGTGGCTGGTGGACCAGTACCGTAGTGTTCTGATGGTTGTAGGCCATATACTGGAGTGTTATGGTGGCTGGGAGCCTGGTAACAGAGTGTTTAGGTGGCTGGCAGACAGATACCAGTGTTTTCTTGTTGCTGTGGGCCTAGTAACAGTGTTTGGGTTGATGGTGGGCCTGGTAATGGAGTGTTTGGTGACTGAGGGCCAGGTACTAGTGAGTGTGGATGGCTGTGAGCCTGGCACAGGAGTGATTGGGTGACTAGGAGTATGGTAACTGCGTGATCTGCTTGCTCTGAGCCTGGTAGGAGAATATTTTGGTGGATGGGGGCATAGTACTGCAGCATGGCATTGGAGTGTTTGCATGGCCATCAGCCTGGCACTTGAATGTCTTCTGTGGCTGTGGGTCCAGAGCCGGATTGTTTGGGTGGCTGGGGGCTTGGTAGCTGAGTTTTTCAAAGGCTGGGGCCTGGTTTTGAAGAGTTTCAGTGGCTGTGGGCCTTATACCGGAGTGTACTGATAGCTAGTTTCCTGGTACTAGAGAGTTTGAGTAGACTGGAGTGTGATAATGGAGTTTTTGTGTAACCAGGGCCAGGTACAGCAGTGTTTGGATGGCTAGGTGCCTGGTACCAGACATTTTTGTGACAATGAAGATGACGTCTGAGAGTTTTGGTGGCAAGGGTCATGGTACAAGGGAAAAATAACCCACTACGGCTACTATCTTAAATTACTACCCCCCTGGACAACTCTAGGCCACTGGACCACCAATATGAACTTCTAAAGAAAACATTGGAAAAGACAGTTCTCTCCAGCTACTACAAAAATGACTCACTAGTGCTTTCAACCACTAATGAAATTGTTTTAAATTACCTCTAAATCCTTTTGTTAATGAGTTAAACAATGACCAGCAACTTCTGCTTTCTAATGCTAGAAACCACTATGTCATGGGCAGCTTTAAGTAATTCAATAAAGATTAAAATACCAACGCACCACCAATTTAATCTGGTTCAGTTTCAGTTGATTTCCATCTGTATCCCCCCCTTGGACAAGGATGAAAGTAAACGGAATTGTCTAGCAAGCTCTCCTTTCTCGATTTAGCTAAACTAAACAAGAATATAATGGAAAAGGAAAGCTTTGGAAGCTGTAAACCTCTAAATGCAACTATTAAACAAGTTCTGGTTAGAGCCAATATGGCAGGGTAGCAGAGCTGCAGCAGTATGGCTCTCAGAGCAATGGCAATACCGGAGCAGTGGCAGCACAGATCACAGAGTGGCGGTGGCGACATCAGTGCACCGGTTTCGGAGCAGCAATGCTTTGCCACTCAAAAGATGGAGGCGGGGGCCAACTGCGATTGTACGATACTCGTGCATGTGCAGATGTACCAGAAGTGTGCTCATGAAGTAGTGCATCATGGGGATGGGGGCTGCACTGCAGAGGGGAGCTCTGTCACGGAGGACAGCGCCTATGGAATCAGCACTGTCATGACGCTGCTGCATCACTGTAGGAGAACATGGGGTCACATTCTGGAGGTGACCCACTGTTCTCTTATAGTTATAGTCAGACGTCTGCAAAGATCCACCCACGCAGCCATAAAAAGTAAGGGATAGGGTACTGATTTGTTGTGTGTGTGTGGGGGATGATGCTGTGTGTGCACTCTTCAAATAGTGATATGTAAAATCTATTTTCTGTCTGGTTCCATTGCTGGCTGTGGTTTTCCACTACTGAGTGTAACTCCTGGTTCATGTACTCAAAAATGAAAAACTGAAGCCAGCCCGGTGGCGCAGAGGGTTGAGGCGCTGGTGCCTTACCTCGAACCTCGCCGGCGATCCAGGTTCGGGAACAGACTTGGCGCCACAGGTTGGCAGGCGGCAGGGAGGAGGAGAGGACTGAGCATCCAGAGGACTGCTCTCCTCTCCTGGGGTGGGACTGGGGTTAGCCTCACTCAGCAGCTGCCCCCAGTAGAGACTGGAGGCACTGCATGAGTGGAGCAATGAGTGAACTCTGGAAACAGGAAAAAACAACTCTAGGGTCTGCCGGATGATGGCTGCCAATCTCTGATGCTACTGAAGCCCTCCAGGAGCCATCTCTCCACCTCTGCAGCACCCCGGGGCCTATGAGAGTTTGCTGGTAAGCCTCCCGACCGGTGTTTTCCCCTTCGGAGGAGAAAGACCCATCCAGCAAAGGGTTACACTGGGATACCGCAGGGTCGGCTGCAGTGTGAGATGCAGGAGGCTTGAGAGAGAGGATAGGGGTAAGTCAGGGGGCCCTGGTGACTTGAAGGAGTGGGGGACACTGAGCACGTAGGGGGAAAAACAGAACATGCAAAAAAAAAAAAAAAATGAAAACATGAAGGGAAGTTTTTTTGTGGTTTTTTTTTTAATGTGGCATAATAAAGAATGCTGGCTTCAGAATTGGGAGAAGCTAGATTAAAATATTACTAGAGCCACAGTCTATATTGTAGAAGGTTTTCAAGATATGTTTGTGTGTGTGTGTGTGGTGGGGCATGTTTGGTTCCACTGGTGGGCTGAACTGATTCATGCACACCAAATACACAATAAAAAACTGAAGAGAAAGTTGTTGTGTTTTTTAATGGGATGAGAATGGCAGCTTGGGAATTAGGAGAACATTAAAATCCTATTGGAGCCAAATGCTGTAGTACTTTGTAGTCTTAATCATGTCACTTAAGAGCAGGATTTGTTAGTCAGCATTTAGCACTAGTAAGATTTGAATTTGAACACATTTTCTCCTAATTCCCAGTTACGTTTTTAAATCTTTCCCAATTCAAACTGGGCACTGTATCAGTCCCCCACACACACACACATAAACACCTATCATAAAAACACTATACAGTGCAGACTGAGGCTTTAGTAGAATTTTAATCCAACTTCTCTTAATTCTCAACTTCCAGTATTCCTTACCATGCCATGTGAAAAAAAGAACTTTAGTTCTGCTAATCATTTTGGGTATAGTATTTTTGTTAGATGGGAAAGGAGGGCTAGACAATAATTCTTATTTTCAACCTCATCCCAGGGGTTGGGGGGGATACAAATTCAAACCAAGTGAAACTGAACCAGATAAAGCTGGTGGTGGTATTTAATGAATGGGAAATTATGCCAGGACTCTGGGGTTGGCATGCAATTTTACTATCCACCTGAACAACCATCAGAAAAGGCAGACAGGATCTAAGTCAGGTAAGCAACTCTCTAGTATAATAAGAAGCTTAAAACCACTGGATATACACCAGTTATGTTCTGTTTTATACATGTTTTGTTTAGATTTTTTTTTTTTATTGTTGTTTGTTTATTTACTTTTCCTTACTGTAGGTCTACTAAATCACATCAGCTGCCAGAGGTATTCTTTGCCCCATGTGTCTGTATCTGTGGCCACATGGAAGTGCAAGGCCTACAGGAGTAGCACTTCCCCCAAAAAAGTAAAATGCTACATTTTACAGCTCACATTAGGTTGAAACACTTACTTTTTGCTAGCCAAAGGGGGTAGTGGATGGAATCTTGATACATAATTGGATCAGCTAATGCATGGTCCTCTATATGCAACTGTGTAAGTGCAGGCCTCTCGGGAGCCTGTGCATCTGCAGTCAAACATTAGTGTGTACAGTATGTCTAACACTTGTGGCTAAAGAGGCACAGACCCCTCAGGAACCTGCACTTTTGCAGACAGAAATACTGTTCCAATTTTGGTATCATGGATTTTGTGGTGCCTGCACTTTAGCAGCCAGGGGTCGGTGTATATGTTTTACACATTCAGCTGCAGAAGCACAGGTCCCTCAGGGGCCTACACTTCTGCAGATTATGTATGTCTCACTATGTGGAAGAGTACCTGTGGCTACGGAAGCGCTGGACCCATGGGGCCTGCATTTCTGCACACAAACTCTTGTCATTTGGGTACTGTGGATTTGTATCTGTGGCTGCTGTTGTCTGTGCTTCTACACACAGTAGTGTTGTGATTTGAGTGCTGTGGATTTCTATCTGCAGCCAGAAGTGTGTATGTGTGGTGGTGTGTGAGATGCAGACACATAACCACGAAGGTAGCACATCAGTGCAACTGCATTTGAGTCATCTGGAAAGAGTTGTATGTTGTTTGTCTTACCTAATGATGGCAGTCTGTGGTTGCTTGTGTGGTGTTGCCCTTTTTGTTGCAGTAGGGGTGGAGTTAGGTCTGAAAACCCTAACACCACATTTCCCTACTTTTGTGGTGTTAAGTTGAACCCTAAAAGGTGCATTAACACAATTTTCTGCAATTAATAGACATATATATATATATATATTTTTTGTACAGTGCTCTGAGCCATTTTGGATAGGAAGCCTAAGAAATAATCTTTGCCTTGCATAATATGGTGTATAATTTAAAAATGAAAAGCTGCCAGCAGAAGAGACTTGTAGCCCATCATGTCTGTCCATTTTCCTATATGAACTGCTCCAACCCATCATTGGATGTGCCTAGACCAATGTCCTAGTGGCAGTTTAGCCACTTCCCTCCCTCCTACCCCCACCCCTTTACCTGCCTTGGTTTTTGCCAACCTCTTATAGTTATCCCACTCTCATTTTAAACCATTCACTATCTCAGTGTTAAGCACCTCTATTAACAGAATGTTCCATCTACCCACCACTCTTTCCATGAAGAAGTATTTCCTCACATCCTTCCTGAATGTTCCTCCCACCAGCTTATGAATGTGCCCCCTGGTTTTTGAACCTCACAGTGCTGGAACAGGTCATAATGTTCTCTCCTTTTTATTCCTCTCAGGCATTTAAAGGTTTCTATAATTTCCCCTGTCCTGCTTCCAGCCTCCAGTAGGTACATATTCAGACTGACTCAGTGCTCCCCGTAAGTTTTCCCTGGCTGACAATGTATCATCTTTGTAGCTTGCCTTTGGACAGACTGTGTGTGGTCTTCGTCCTTTTATTGGTGGGGGCTCCAGAATAGGACATAGTACTCCAGCTGCAGCCTCATCAAGGGCCCACAGACAGACAGACATACAACAGCACCTCCTTTCTCCTACTGGGGAACCCACTCCCTATACACCCCAGCCTTCCATTTCCCCTTCCAAATGCCTGGTGCATTGGGCCTATGGCTTAAAACTATGACTAATAATGGCCTCTAAGTTCTTTTCTTTTGAGGTTCCACTGATATTTTGCCCACCATCTAATAACCCATCCTCAGTTTACCTCTGCCTATGTGCATAAAACTTTGCACTGCTTATCATTACACTTCAGTTGCCACACCTTGGACCACACTTCTAGTATTTCTAGGTCCCTCTTCATATTTCTAATCCCGTTTGTTGTCTACCCTGCCACAGAGTGCAGTGTCATTTGCCAGGAGGCAGATGATACCCTAGATCTCATCACAAACACTGCAGATTAACACATTAAACAGCACTAGGCCTAGCAGTGATCCCAATGGCACCCAGCTTTTGATCTCCCTGACCTATGAGTGTTCCCCATTTAATACCACCAGCTGTGTTCTTTCTCCCAACCGATTTACTACTCTCTTGATTAGTTTTTGCACCTGCCCCTAGGTCCTCCAGCTGCTTAGCAAGCCTTCTGCGGGGCATGGAGTCAAAGGCCTTACTGAAAACTAGGTACACAGTACCACTGACTACCAGTCCACAGTTCACTACTGAAGCAAAGAACTGTATCAGGTTAGTCTGGCATGACCTTCCCTTCACAGAGCCTTGCTGCTTCCTATTGTGAAGCACAACAGAAGTTTTTTTAAAAATTTAAAGAACATGATTTTAAATTATGCCAGAAAAATTAGAGAGGGACTTGTTATCATTGATCCTAGAAGTCGACTTAGTGGTAAGTAAATTTGGGTATTGTCTTCTACAGACTTGTAATGTTCATGCCACTATAAAATCAAAACACATAAGGAAAACCTATTTACCTTGCATAAAAGAACATATGCAAAAACTATTAGGTGTAAAACCACATAATATGGAAAATAGCTATGCATACACTGGATAATTCTGCTTGGCAAAACTTCAAAATTTTCTTTAAAAAATCAATGAAAATAGAATATGAAAATGGGAAATGCAGATACTTTAAGACAAAAAGTGATACTACCACAGACCCAGAACATTAATGGAAGTTGATAAAAAAATGTACAAACTCCAATAACATTAAGTCCAATAATATTAAAGGAAAATGAAAAATTGGTATCAAACCCATATCAAACTACTAATATGCTTAATAAATACACCTCTTAACTGACAAAACTGACAGATATCCAGGTAGCTCCATTGGAGGAGCAAGAGTTGAGTGAGGAGTTTTATCAGGAGAGGAGGGATGGTAGCACAATATAGTATCTACTAGGATACCCCCCTTTAAATTTAAAGTAATAAAGGTTTGTGAAGTTTATAAGAATATTAAAACAATTAGGTCAACTAAAGCAGGGGGCCCAGAAAAGGTTTCATGTGACATGAGCAAATGAAAAATAGCAACTGTAATATCAGTGAGTACACATCGCCGAAAGCAACAATGGCAATGCACACAATAGTGGAACCATAAAGAGTGAGATTCTGTAACAGTCTCTCCAGAGGTGATCAGTACAAATATTTTTATAGCCCACCTGCACTCCCCATTGTTTATATAATCAACTCCAGGGGGGGCCTGACACTGGGGTAAAGGGGTAATTTTGGGAGGGGGGCTATTCGTGGGGCCATATTCAGGAGGGTAGGGGACCCTAGTGCACATATATCGAGTGGGGAAATGCAGAAAACAATAAAAAAACATAAGTACCAAACCCCCCCAAAAAACAAAACACATACAATTATTTTCACCCACCTAGCTCTGAACCCAGGTCGCTCACACCAGAGGCATCAGTCTTACCACAACACCAAACAGCCAGCTGGGAACTGTGTGGCCAAACACGCTCCTACATCCTCACTCCCTATAGTTCCCTATCCCAGTCACTCCATTCTACCCATCACCATTTTGTGCTCTCACACTCGCTATAACCACTCCTCCCTATGCTTTGATGGTCACTGTAATTACAGCCAATCAAACTGAGTCACTTCATTTGACTCGCCCATATCACGGGATACCCCTGAAAAACCTGAAATATGAATTTTAAAAATTGCAGCGACATGGCTGCTGCATTAACCTATTTGTTTAATTTTAACCCAAAAGAGGGCTATTTTTCAGAGAAGGAACATTTCAAATAGTGTTCCAATCCCAAAGGGAGGGATTTTTCAAGCCCCTCAAATGTTAGACGGATTGCACTGCTGTTCATCCTCTCCAACCTGCTTAAATGGTATGTTCACTAGCAGCTATATAACTATTTGGAAACGTATAAGTTATTAACTCTAAACCAGTATGGTTTTCAGAGCTGTCATACCACAAACATTGCTCTGATTGATTCTGTTAATGTTAAATAAGAAAGCTGTGAAAATATCAAGAAGGTTGGGGCAACGTCTATGGATTTACCCCTTGCTATTAAACAGACTAAACAATATTAAAGTCTCAGACAGTGCTCTTCCATGGTCTGTTCCCACCTATGTGAGCATATTCAGAGGGTTAAGCTGGAAGGCAAATTGTGTACACCCTGTAGCCTCTTAAGAGCTGTGCCAAAGGGCTCATAATTGGGCCCTCTACTGTTCTTCATTTTCATAACTAATCTAACAAAAGTTCTAAAGTTTTCTGACACAAGATTATATACTGCCAACACAGTCATGACAGCAACAGCATATGCTAAACCTCAAATGGAACATATGCTACAAGATGGCTGTTTGGCCTTGCAGGGATGGTTTACCAGGTCAAAGCTAGCAATGAACCTAAAGAAGATCCAATAAGTATATAGTGCATGGTGGAATGCGATTCTAGATGGTGTAATTAATCCCTAGAATAGCTTTGCTATGCTACAGTAAGAATGTCTCCACTGTAGCTCAACTTGGAACCTAAACACGCAGCTGCTGACTTCAAACTACTATTCTGATTGCTGATGCTCACACAAACAGGACAGTGTCTGCAATCAGGAAAGCTGCATTTTTTTTTCACTTACAATTTAGGCTCCTTCAGGTTACTGGCTTCCCACCTCTCTCTCTAAGGGATCCCATGATACAGGCTGGCTCTCTTTGTGCTGCCACTACCCTCCCCCAAGGAGCGGCAATATGCCCCCCTTGGCAGGGTTGTGGGCAGGGGGACGTACCCCCAAAATTTTAGTCTCGACAGGCGGCAGGTGTGGACTCACAAGGGGCTGGATGTACCAGGGTCCCATTGCCTCGAGTGCTAGGGTCTTTTTCCTGGTTTCACCCCAGGTGTTGTGGGTATGCAAGGCCTCCAACATACTCACAGACCCCCCCCAAGGTGTGTGCTATGTAAACCAGCGGATGACCAACCCTAATCTGCCTACCACTATTCTGCTTCCTCTGATGTTCACCTAGATGGCAGCACTGCAGTGGAGGCAGCAACCTCCCTCCCTGTAGGAAAGCATCCTCTGGCACACTTTATCCTGCTCCTCCCAGCTGGCCCCCGACAACCCAGTGAGTGAACTGAGTCAGAGGCATTGCAACCAGCAGTGCTAACGCTACACTGACAGGCCAAGAGCAGTATTTTTTTTTCAACTTACACTGTTGGTGACAGTCATGCAGCAAACAGTCGGACTGCAGAGGTGAGAGCCATAGGAGTTGCTAGATAGAGACAGACTGCCTGATGAGAGCATCTGCAGTGGTGAGAGTCAGGTGGGCCCAGCAGGTAGCA
This sequence comes from Neoceratodus forsteri, assembly GCA_016271365.2. Lineage (NCBI taxonomy): Eukaryota > Metazoa > Chordata > Ceratodontiformes > Ceratodontidae > Neoceratodus > Neoceratodus forsteri. The sequence goes on from CM028135.1 coordinate 586,728,531, forward strand.
AAATAGCAGACCGAGACACAGGAGTGTAGCAGTGCTCAATCACAAAAGTAAGACTGATGCTGGTATTTTTTTTGTTCAGTTATAATAAAACATGGATGCGCATACCCTTGGAAAGATAGTGTACGGGCAGTCCTACACAGACAAGCCTGTGTTTGTATCTCGAGGTTTCTATGGCAACCAAGAACATCTCAGGCTTTGCTCTCAATGACCTGGTTGCCACAGAAACCTCTCAATGCAGACATAAGTTTATTGTGTATACCTGCCCATACATTACCCTCTATGTTGTTTTATAATAATAACTCACAAGAGAAAATACATGAATTTAATTCTCTTAAGATCAGTCTTCTCAGGGAACCTATACACAGTAAAATGCACAAGTGAGTATAAATATCTGGGGGTTATTATAACCAAGACTTAACATTTTTGCCTTATATTAAACATCTTTAATTTTAAAATGAACGCAAAAATAGGTGCCCTGTGAAGAGTGGTTTTTAGGTTTGTACTTCAGCACACTGTTCATTCTTGTAAACAGGTATTCATGCCCTTTGGATTTACCTGGTTAATAACTAAATAAATAAATTAGCTGACACTGTAACAGTTTTCTATTAATGAAGTCTCTAAGTTCTAATTAAAGTGTATGTTTTTATTATTCTTAATATTGTTTTTTATGTGTACTTTGTTCTTCGTCAATCACAAAAATTAGCAATTTGCTCGTGAGCCAACCAGGTTCCTTAACAACAAAAATACGCCAGACCAAAGATGCCCAATTTAAAACTGCACTCCAAATGCTATTTGCCTTAGTATATGGAAGCATCATTTAAATACATGCTACAAGCTTATTGCAGAACTAGACATTACTTTCAATACAATGAAAGATTTGTACCATGTTATCCATATTCTACCATCAGTTGGTGTAATGTACCAACAAAGAACAGTTACATAGTTACCGTAACAGTAGATCTTTCTGTAACAGTAGACCTCTCTTCTTGGGAAGCCAGGAGATCATACCCAGTACCTCTCATAGTAGGCAAGCAAAGGCACTGGATATAACTGCCATAGAAATTTCCAGGGCAGAAGCAGATGCCATATTCCCCTACAGCTTATAAAAAGGGGAAAGGACAGAGGGCCAGCAAGGCCTAAGGGAAGCGATTCTCTCAAAGATCTACTGTTACATTAGGTACGTAACTGTTATGTCTTCTTCAAGGATATCGCTTCTCCCTTAGGCCACACCTTTGGAATGAGTCCCAAGCAGTCCTAAAAGCCAACTGAGAGGTTGGTGCAGTCTGGTTCAGGACAGCAGGCCCTGTAGAACAGCAAGGCCAAAACTTGCTCATCTACAAGAAATGAATGTCCAGACTCTAATGTTTAGTAAAGATGTGGACAGTACTCCACGTGCCTGCAGTGCACATCAGCCGCAGAGAGGATTCTGAAACAAGCAACAGAAGTGACCATACCCCAGGTGGAATGACCACAAACCACACCAGGACGTTTCCTACCATATGTCCTACAACAGACCATAAAACAATGTGCTAGCCATTTGGACAAGCACTGTTTTACCACAGGGGCACTTTCTTTTCCAGGGGTGAACAAAACACAGCGCTGAGGACGACATTCTGTAGTTCTTGGTGCAATTCACACAGTATCTCAGTATTCTATGTACGTCCAAAGTATGGAGCAATGCCTCACCTTCATTGGCATGCTCAGGGTAATAAACAGGGAGAAGGATAGTTTAATTTAGTATAAAATCAGACACCACCTTTGGCAAAAATGTAGGATTTGTATGCAAAGAAACCCTGTCTTTGTGGAAAATCATATAAGGAGGCTCAGACATCAGAGCCCGTGGCTCTGAAATTCTTCAAATCGAAGTGATTGCAATTAAAAATAACACTTTCCATGATAGAAAGAATAAGCCACAGCTCTCAGCTGGCTCAAAGGAGCCAAACTAAATTTTTCAAGAACATAATTCAGGTCCCAAGGTGGAACCAGATTATGAATGGGAGGTTTCATGTGCAGAATACCTCTCAGAAAGGTACGGGACACCTTCAGTTGGGCAACCGTACGCTCATTAATTGGGGCATGAAAAGCTGACATAGCTTCCAGATGCACCTTCAGTGAGTAATACTGCAGACCAGAATCTGACAGTGACAGCAAGAATTCCAACACCGTATTTACTGGACAGGTGAATGGGTCCATATGTCTGGATGTGGCCACAAAAGTGAAACACTTCCACTTCAAAGAATATGTCTGGTGGAAGGCTTTCTGGCCACAACCAGCACATTAGCTACTTTAGGTGACACATCAAACTGTGCAATAGTTATACAGTATCTTCAAAAGCCAGGCATGAAGATGCAGGGATTTCAGGTCCAGATGGACCAGAGACCCCTTGTCCTGTAACAACAGGCCTCTGCACAGAGGCAGAGGTACTGGAAACTCCACTGCTAGTTGATGGAGCAGAAAAGACCATATTTGCCGAGGCCACAGAGGTGCAATGAGGATGAGGTCACACCCTCCTTCTGCAGTTTCAGTAATACTCTCTGTATTAATGGAATGGGTGGGAATACATACAAAAACCTCCCTTTCCAAAAGAGTGACAACGTGTCTTACCACAAAACTCCAAGCCCTGGAGTGAGTGAGCAAAAACACTGCAGTTTAGCATTGTGTGGGGTTGCAAAAAGTCCAACTCTGGATGACCCCACTTTGTGACAAGGTCATCTACCACTGAGGTCAGCAGTTCCCATTCATGCATCTTACATAGAAACATAGAATTTGACAGCAGATAAGGACCGCTTGGCCCACCCAGTCTGCCCATTTCCGTACCTACTGGATAAGCTGCAGATCCTAGTTAACCAGCAGCCTACTTCTTCTTACCCCCACACCCTAGAATTGCCTTATGACTGTCCCATGCATGCTTGAATTCCACCACTGATTTTGACTCCACAACCTCCTCTGGAAGGCCGTTCCATGCATCCAGAACCCTCTCTGTGAAAAAATACTTCCTTAAATTACCTCTGAGCCGCCCTCCATCTTCAAATTGTGCCCTCTTGTTCTTGCACACCTCTTTTTTTGAAAGATGCTACCCTCTTGGACTTTGTTGATTCCCTTGAGGTACTTGAAAGTTTCTATCATGTCCCCATTCTCCTCCTTTCCTTGAGGCTATACATATTAAGCTCCTTAAGTCTCTTCATATGTCTTCCGTGCAGACCCTGCACCATTTTAGTTGCCCTCCTCTGACAGCTTCCATCCTGTCTATGTCTTTGCGGAGATTGGGTCTCCAGAACTGCACACAGTACTCCAGATGGGGTCTCACCAGCTGTCTGTGCAGAGGGATAATAACTTCCTGTTTTCTACTGGTGATGCCTCTCCTATGCATCCCAGTATCCCCCAGCCCTCCTTGCTGCCCTCTCACATTGCTTGCCCACCTTTAGGTCATCTGATATGACTACCCCAGGTCCCTTTCTATTTTTGTTGTTGTTAGTATCTCACCCCATTGTGTACTCTTCCCCTGGTTTTTGTTCTCCAGGTGCATTACCTTGCACTTTAGCATTGAATCTAAGCTGCCATACATTTGACCATTCCTCTAACCTTGCCAAGTCCCTTCTCATCCTTTCCACCCCACCTTGTGCATCAACTCTGTTGCAGATCTTTGTGTCATCTGCAAAGAGACATACTTTTCCTTCCAGTCCTTCCGCAATGTCACTTATAAAGACATTGAAGAGGACCGGTCCTAATACTGAACCCTGTGGTACCCCACTAGTAACCCTCCTTTCTTCTGAGTGGACTCCATTTACTATTACTCTCTGTGTCCTATTCTCCAGCCAATTCTTTACCCAGGCTGTCATCTTGGGACCCACTCCCAGGCTGGCTAACTTGTATATTAATCTTGTGTGGGACTGTGTCAAATGCCTTGCTAAAGTCTAGGTAGGCCATGTCCATAGCCCCTCCCTGATCTACTACTTTGGTCACCCAGTCAAGAAATCTATCAGATAGTCTGGCATGACCTTCCCGCTGTGAATCCATGCTGCCTAGGGTCCTGTGCCCCTCTGGCCTCTAGATACTCAACAATTCTTTCCTTCAGAAGTGATTCCATCATTTTCCCTATCACTGAGGTTAAACTAACAGGTCTGTAGTTTCCTGCTTCTGCCTTGCTCCCACTTTTGTGAAGGGGAATCACATCTGCCCTCCTCCAGTCCTCGGGTACCACCCCATCCTCCCATGATTTGTTAAAAGGGTAGTTAGTGGTGTCACTAGTTCTACCCTTAGCTCTTTTAGAATTCTGGGATGAATCCCATCAGCCCCATTGCTTTGTCCACCTTCAGTTTTAAGAGTTCTTTCAGAACCTTCTTCTGTAAATGGGCTGGTATCAACTTCTGTATCCAGAGTGTTACTACTGTTTGTTTTATGTACCTCCTCTTCATTTGTAAATACTGAGCAAAATATTTGTTTAGTATCTCTGCTTTTCACAGTCTCCTCTGCCCACCCTCCTCCCCTTTATTAAGCCTCACTATCCCTCCCTTGGTCTTCCTTGCTCCCTGATGTACCTATAAAAGGTTTTATCCCCTTCTTAACTGAATTGGCTATCTTTTCCTCGGTTTGGGCCTTTGCTGTTCTGACTGTCTTCCCAGCCTCCTTTTGCTTTAACTGATACAGTTCTCTGTCCTGCTCCTTCTGCGATTCCTTGTACTTCCTGAATGCTTTTCTCTTGAACCTTCACTGTCACTTCCTTTGAGAACCATAGTGGTTTCTTACATCGCCTTGTTTTGTTTATTTGCTTCACACAAAGGCTCGATACTTCTGTGATGGCAGTTTTATTATTCCCATTGTTCTTCCACCCTCCTCCCTGCCCATTTGCTAGTGCATTCCTTAGGCACTCACCATTTTGGCAAAGTCAGCCTCCTAAAGTCCAGTACTTTTGTCTTTGTATGGCTTGACTCTATTGCTGTGTTTATTGTGAACCATACTGTTCGATGGTCGCTAGTTCCCAGATGGCTACCCACTTCTACATCTGTGATCCTCTCTCCATCTCCATTTGAGAGAATCAAGTCTAATATTGCTCCCTCTCAAGTGGGCTCCAGTACTAGTTGTCTAAGGCATGCCCTCTGTAGGGTATCTAGAATAACTGCACTCTTCGAAGTGGCAGCTGCAACTGCACTCCAGTTAACATCTGGCATATTCAGATCACCCATCAGCAATATCTCCTTTTTGCCATTCTAAGTATACTTTCTATCATTTCCTGTCCATTTCCTCCCTGAGAAGGGGGTTCAGATACAACCCTGTGCGATTGTGGTGCCATTGCCTGTCTCCAAATTTACCCACAGTGCTTCTTCTCCTCCCTGTTTACCCTTTTGTTCTGTTGCTTTATTCCTTCCTTATGTAAAGAACTACCCCTCCTCTTTACCCTCCCTGTCCCTCCTGTAGACAGTGTATCCTGGTATGTTTATGTCCCAGTCATGGTTTTGTGTACCATGTTTCTGTGACTGCCACGATATCCAGATGTTCCTCCTCCATCAAGGCCACTAATTCAGGAAGCTTGTTACCCAGACTACGGGCATTAGTACTCATTGCTCTCCATTTTTTGATGGCTTTACCTTCTGTTGCAGCATCCCCCACTGACCATTCTACCTCAGTCTTTTTCTCATTTAGTACCCTGTTTTGTAGGGAGAGGCTAAGATTTTCCTGCTGCTTGTCAGTGCCTCCACCTTTGACTAGTTTAAAAGCTTGCCAATGAAGCATTTAAACCGATTGCTCAAAAGACTTGTTCCCTTCCTGGATAGATGCAGACCATCCTGCCAGTATAGGCTGGTGTCCCTCCAGGTGGAACCCCAGTCCCCAGTGAAGCCAAACCCCTGTGCTCCGCACCATTTTTTCAACCATTCATTAAACTGCATGGTGCCAATTACCCTCGCCTCCCCCATGCTTTTGACAGGCAGCACCTCTGAGAAGGATACTGTGTGTGCTACTTGTCTTAGATCCCTCCCCAACTCTGCAATGTCCTCCTGCACTGCTCTAATCTCATGATGAGCCAAGTCATTTGTCCCTAGGTGGAAAATTACGTCCAGCTCGGAATCCCTTGCAGCTGTTCTCGTGATCCTGAGGATGCGCTTCCTGTCCCTCCAAGCCATGGCACCAGGCAGGCACCTTACTTCATTTTTCCCAGCTCCCCCCAGTTCTATCCCCCTATAATTGAGTCCCCACCAGGAGCTGCTTCCTTTCCCTGTGGAGTCCTCTGCCTCCTTCCTGTGGGCCTCCTTGTGACAGTTATCATCAGTCTCTCATGGTGCATCCATAGGGAGCTATGCTCCCCAGAATGGTGTATGGATTGTGGAGTGGAACAATTGACTGGGTGTGCCTCTGTTCCACCCTCCTCACCCTCCCTGAGCCCACTGTGGTCCAACTGCTGTACTTCTTCGCAACCTCTGAGGTAGTGGTGGTGGCGCTAGTGCTCCTGGATGGGGGAGGTTCCCTTCCTACTGTCCAGTGTGGCCTGGGGGAAGGTTTCCTTACTACTGTCCAGTGCAGCCTGAAGACGGGCAACTTCCTCCCTCAGGGCAGATAGTTGTCTGCAAATAGGGCAGCATCTCAACCTCCAGAAAGACTCCCGGAAGACTGCTGCCCCACAGCCATTACATTGCACTACTCCCCACATGTTTATCTAGTTTTTTTTTAATTGTATTTGTGTGTGTGTGTGTGCGCGCGTACGTGTGTGATTTGTTATATAGAAATATATATAATACATATATTATACAACGTGTATGCTTATATTATCAGTGCAGTGTGCTAGAGAGGATATGACAGTGAAATGCACCTTGCACTCGAGGAAATGATGTCAGAACCTCAGGTATAAAGGAACTATTTCCGGGGTGGGTGGGGTGAGGGTGGAAAGGGTTGGAGCCTAAACTGTGTCCTCACAAAACAATCAACTAAAAGCTCTCACCCACTGCTGCGATGAGTGCCTTCCTGTCAGCAAGATACCCTACACAACAATTTGACAGAGAAAGTACCCTGCTAATCAAACAGAGAAAAATCCAGACATCCAAGTCAGACACAGGTAAACCTCTCCAGCCCCAAAACAGCCAGGTGGTTTGTTAGCCACAAAGGAAAGTCAAATATGCAGTTATTTCAGCCCTTCTGAGGATGCTGACAAGATAAGCAGTTTTCAAAACCCCCTTCCTGACTTAAAAACTTAAACAAACACCAAGCAATACCACTTTAAAAATGAGGAAAACTTCTCTCAGATGTAAGCAAGAGAGAGATAGTTTAGTTACAGATATTTCGTCCAAAATAGTATATCCCACACAGCTTCTCAGTTGTTTCCAAGCACTCCTGTACACAACTTGGAAGAAGATGGACTTCTGCCTCAAACAGGATCACACCACTAATTTATAGTAATTGAAGAATGCTGAAATGGTCTAGCTAGACAAATGGCTATGATGCTGAGCTCTGACTTGTGAAGACAATTACCCCCACCTCAGGCTATGTTTGGCATCCGGTTACAACCTGCAGCTTTTGCTATTTTGAATCACACAACCCCACCAAAATTTGCAAAATATATAGATGCAGATTCTCACAGAATTCTAGTAATCAGTCCAGTTAGCCACAAAGGAAAATCAAATATGCAGAAGATAAGCAGTTTTCAAAACCCCCTTCCTAACTTAAAAACTAAAACAAACACCAAGCAATGCCACTTTAAAAATGAGGAAAACTTCTCTCAGATGTAAGCAAGAGAGAGAGAGAGTTTAGTTACAGATATTTCGTCCAAAATAGTATATCCCACGCAGCTTCTCAGTTGTTTCCAAGCACTCCTGTACACAACTTGGAAGAAGATGGACTTCTGCCTCAAACAGGATCACACCACTAGTTTATAGTAATTGAAGAATGCTGAAATGGTCTAGCTAGACAAATGGCTATGATGCTGAGCTCTGACTTGTGAAGACAATTACCCCACCTCAGGCTATGTTTGGCATCCAGTTACAACCTGCAGCTTTTGCTATTTTGAATCACACAACCCCACCAAAATTTGCAAAATATATAGATGCAGATTCTCACAGAATTCTAGTAATCAGTCCAGTTAGCCACAAAGGAAAATCAAATATGCAGAAGATAAGCAGTTTTCAAAACCCCCTTCCTGACTTAAAAACTAAAACAAACACCAAGCAATACCACTTTAAAAATGAGGAAAACTTCTCTCAGATGTAAGCAAGAGAGAGAGAGAGAGAGAGAGTTTAGTTACAGATATTTCGTCCAAAATAGTATATCCCACGCAGCTCCTCAGTTGTTTCCAAGCACTCCTGTACACAACTTGGAAGAAGATGGACTTGGTCTGTGACCTGCTTAGCCTGCCAGCTAAGACATTTTGGACACCAGAGAGATGGACGGCTGACAGCTGTAGGCCATGTTCCAGCGCCCGGTACCATACTATCATTGCTTCCTGACATGGGATAGGAGTGAGGTCCCCCTTGTTTATGTAATTTATGACACTGACACTGTTTGTCCATATTAGCAGAGGACCCGAAGTCAGATGCTACTGAAAAGCCTGGAGACTGTATAAGACAGCTCTCATCTCCAGGACAGTTATGTGCAATTTGATTTCCACTGGGGACCAAGAAATCTGAGTTTGATAAGGGCCCAGATGTGCCTCCCCCACCAGGCTTCAGATGCATCCGAGGTGAGAATCTGAGCTGGAGGTGGAATTAGAAATAGAACAGTCTTTAAAAGGTTGCAGGTCCATCCACCACATCAGTATTTTGCATACGGGGGATGCGATAAGCGTCTTCTAGTCCATGCTGTCCATCAACTGGTCCCGCTGCACTCTCAATATCCACTGCAGTATCTGCATATGTAAGTAGGCCAGTGGCACAGTAACAATAGCTGCTCCCATGAGTCCCAGGAGACACTGAAATGTTCTGGCTGAGATGTAATGACTACTGTATACAAACTGTGCATCAGCAATGAGTTGTTCTGTCCTGTCTTGGGGTAGGAACGCATGGTCCTATTGTGTCCAAAATAGCATCTATGTACTGCAGCCTTTGGCAAGGAGTCAGTACTGACCTTGGCACATTCACTGTAACCCCCAGTCTTCGAACAATTGCCTTGTTCAGGACAGGGTGTGCAAGAGTTGGTTCCTGGAGTTGGCTGTAGAACCAACCATCCAGGTTCAAGAAGACATATAGACTTTCCCTCTAAAGGGCTGCTGCCACCAGTGCTAAGCATTTGGTGAAGACCCATGGCAGAGAAGACAAGCCCAAGGGCAATACTCTAAACTGATAGTGCTCCCCTTCCAGTAGAAATCTCAGAAATGGTCTGTGATGATGCCTGATCTCGAAAAGAAAGTATACATCCTTTATATCCAGGAAGCAAATCCAGCCCCCTGTTTGCAACAAGGGAATCAAAGCTTGCCGGGAGACCATGCAAAACTTCTTGTATTCTATGAAGAAGTTTAGGTCTCTCAGATCTAACACAGGCCTCCGATATCCTGTTCATTTGGGGACCAGGAAGTTTCTGGAATACAACCCTTTGTTCTTCTGATGAGGAAGGCACTGGTACTATTGCATGTTTGTTTAGCAAAGCTTGTACTTCTTTCAGCAGGGACAAATGTCCCAGGGATAAGTAGAAAGAGGTGGCAGGTGCTCTTGGGGGTCTTTAAGAGCTCCATAACATGTTTGTTTGCAATTATCTTCAGGACCCATTCCTCTGTGATAATTCCACCCCCCCATTGTGTCAGGTGAAGGGAGAAGCGACCCCTTACAACCACCTCTGGAGGCAATAGTGATGTGGGGGGGGGGAGTCTAATTCAAGTCACGCTGAGATAATGCTTTGCTGATGGTTGGCTTGACGGCCACCTCTGGCAACAGGCTGATAAAAGGATCCCTTGCCATGACCCATACAAGGCATGGGATACAGCGATATTACTGACCTTCAAGTCATTTAGAGACTTGAAGGCCAATTAATGCCTCTTCCACATGACAGCTAAACAGTTTGGAGTCTCTAAAAGGAGCATTTAGAACCATTTGCTGCACATCAGTTGCAAGCCCAGCAACGCTGAGCCAAGAATACCTTCTCATGCAAATATCAGTGGCAGCTGCCCTGACAGATGCATCAGAAACATCATATGCTATGTGTAGCAAATGTTTGCCAACTTCAGCCCCAGAATTAAGATTTTTAATTAACTCATTCTTGGCGTTCTTTTAGGAAGAGCCTGAGCTGCAGTGTTGGCAGCCTTTCACTGGCTACTTTGATACTTGACCATGTGGGCCTGGTAGTTTTTAATACAAAGGCCTAGTGAGGCACAGGTATATGTGTGCTTGCCCATCACATCTAGCCTCCTTTATTCCTTATCAGGGGGCAGAGTACTGTGTGTTTTGGTGCCCTGGATTTATCATGGGCAGCCATTATAACCACGGAGTCTGTTTCAGGCTGGTTGGCATAATGAGGGTTGGCAGCAGTAGCAGAGTACTCCTTGTCAGCCTTTCTAGGTACAGCTGGTATTGAATTTGGTCTGTACTTTGCAGCAAATGTGGCATCCTCCAATACAGGGCAAATTGGAGGAACAATGATGGAGGGAGTACATGGTACCTCCAAGAAATCCATCAGGTTCTGTTTAGTGCAATCCTCTTCTTCCACAGCAAATCCCATTGCATTCTGCATTTGCTGCATCATAGTTTGGAAGGTAGTGTCTTCAGCAGGAGATCTGGGTATGTACACCACAGAATCCACACTGCAAGAAGATAAGAGTGGAGCTAGAACATGCTACATATATGTTCTTCTCCATAACCATTCTCCTCTTCATAATTCTCCCTCAATATGAGGTCTTGATTATATTTCCCTCCTCGTTGATGTCCCTATTGATAACTGGATTGATTATCTCACTGGCAACAGCAGAAGCCACTGCTCTGGGGATATCTGCTGTGAACTAGCCAATGATGTTGACAGGGCTTGTGATGCAGGAACACCTGTCAAAGGCAGTACAGGCCACAAAAGTAAGCCTGGAAGTATGCGCGGTATCATATCTGAAAAACGACATCAGAACTGCCTGTGCACTGAAGATGTCCTGGCCAGGGGCCATTACCACTGAAGTCAATGACGGGCCTGGACACATTGATGATGGTGATGTACCATCTGTAGTAGGTATGGTAGTGCCTGAGGCAAGCCCCGACCTTGGTGTCTGGTTGACAGCCAGGGGAGATGGGGTCACCTCCACCGAGGAAGACTATGTCGAAGGAGGTAAAGTACCTGCAGGCCACAACAGCAACCTAGACCTTTTCGGGAAGTCTTTATCCTTTATGTTAATGCTTGTGTCCCAGTGACAACTGGTCTTTTTCGCAGTCTTTCGATTTCAATGACCATGAGTCAGTCAATGGGGCTGGTAACACCACTTTCTGACCCTGGGCTTTTCTCAGGGCTGCTAGGGTTTTTTCCAGAAAAAATTTCTCCAGTGCCTTTCTTCTGCGTTGTCTGGTTGCTTGACTGAAGCCCTGGCAAATCTCACAAGTCCTGATGCTGTGAGACAAGCCTAAACAGCAAACACACACTTCATATGTGTCATCCTTATAAATCTTTTCTCTGCACTCACAGTACTAGAACAACACTGTAGGTTTTGGCAGCATGCAGAGCCAGTGGTATCACTAAAAATGCTGTGATGACTTAGACATAAAATAATAAATGACGATGGCTAGTTGGTCAGCATTTCCACCGTAGTTCTGACGAGTACAATCGACAGCAGGAAAAGAACTGAAGAGAGATGGTGCTGCCCAAGTTTATGTAGATGATGATGTGTGACATCATCGGGGGTGGCCCCCAGTTAACAAATGTTTGTGTGGTCCTAGTGCTGGTGTGGGTATGGTTCCAAAGGTGTAGCCTAAGAAAAGAGATACCCTCAAAGAAGATCTAAACTGGTTACAATTGGGCACGAAAAGAGAAAAACCATGGCTAATACCGCACGCAGTATGTTGCATTATACTGCAGCATTACTGTACTGCATCCTGGCTGGTACCACTGTGGCTGAGTAACTACAAGGGAAGATATGCATTTCTGCAGCGGATACTAAAATCTGCAAAGGGTGGACATGCAGGAGGGGCTGGAGAGAATGCACAGGGATCTGGGGAAACTCAAGGAGTGTCAAGAGCAATGCAGTTGAGGCTCAATGCCAAAAGGTACAAAATCAAGGAACCCAGTCACTGAGTACAGGATGGGGGAGATACTGACAGCCTCTAAATAGGAAATGGACATTGGGGTTATAATGTCTGATGACCTCAAAGTGGCAGGGCAGTGAGACAAAGCAGTAGGTAGGCATAGTGGGATGATGGACTGCATAGAAAAGAGAATCTCCATCTGGGGGAAGGAGTGTTGTTGCTACTGTATCACTCGGTGGTGAGACTCCACCTGGAGGACTGTGTCCAGTTTTGGAGGTCACACCTCAGAAAGGACACAGACAGGGTAGAGGCAGTCCAGAGGAGGGTAACTAAAGGGGTGTTGGGGTAGCAAAAGCAGTCCTACAAGAAGAGACTGAGGGATCTTAACCTGTACACCACAGAAGAGAGAAAAACAAAAAGTGATATGAAAGAGACCTACAGTACAAGTACCTCACAGGGATGAACAGGGTGCAGAAGGGGAGTCTTTCAAATAAGAACAAGCACCAGGAACAGGGTGCATGCGATGAAGCTAGAGGGGGCAGTTAAAGACATGTGAGGAAATATTTCTTGGTCTTAAGTTTTCAGGGTAGAAACAGCTTGGCCCACAGACGTGCTTTTCACTGGTTTGGTGAAAAATATGTTTTAATCCATTCCAAAGTTCTTACATGTTGAAATTTCAGTTCTGAGCATGCTCAATACAGTCTTTTAGACAGCTGCTTGGAATGAAAAAAAATTTGGTACATACGAAAAAGGATCCTTTCCTTTCTTGTGAGGAAAAAATGCTTTTTTTGTATGGCCGGTCTCCTGTTTCTGGGTTTTTTTTTTTTTAAACTTTCAAAACCCACAAAAATGACATCCTGAAAACACACCAACACATGTATGTTGCTAATCGGGACCTCATTAGGTGGATTTCCGCATTTAGTTTCCAGAAAAATTACCCAGAAATATATTTTTAAAACATTTAAAAATCCTTTTTGTAAGCTGATTTCTTTTTTCATATGGGCATACGAATAAAGAATTGGTCCATAGGAAAAAGGATGGCTTCATATGAAAAAAATATTTGGACTTGGGTTTTTTTTTTCCGATTCTTTTTTCGTATGAAGGCATTCTTTTTTCATATGAACGAAAAAAAGCACACAAAAAAGATGCCTTCATACAAAAAGAATGGGGAAAAAAACGAAGTCCAAATTCTTTTTTCGTATGAAGGCATCCTTTTTCAAATGCTTTTTTTTTCATTCATACAAAAAAAGAACACCCTCATAAGGAAAAAGAATTTGGAATTTGTTTTTTTTCCCATTCTTTTTTCATATGATGGCATCTGTTTTCGTATGCTTTTTTCATTCATATGAAAACGGAAAGCCCTCAAACAAAAAAAAGATTTTGGACTCGGACTTTTTCCCACATGTGAACTTCTTCAACAAGTCACAACTCCCTCAATATTTGGACTTTATGGTCAATCAATATATATTACAACAAAGGTCTGAATGAATATTACAAGAATGAAACACAATTCCCCTATAAAAATGCAGGGCGCCCATAAAAAAACTATACAAATTAAAAAATGTAAATTCTCATGGGATAACATTGGAACTTTAACAAGCCATAACTCCCTCAATATTTGGACTTAGGGGATACTTTATATATCAAAACAAAGGTATTTAATGGGTACTGCAAGAATAACACATACCTCCCCACAAACATCTGTGAGCAATATAAAAAAAATGAAAATTCCCATAGGATGACATTGAAACTTCAACAAGAAATAACTAAACCATAATGACTAAGTTCCCAGCCTATTTCTGGCATGAGCCAGTCCTGAACTAAAACTTCATCTTGGAAGAATCAACTATGCTGTCTATTGTCTATATGTGCACTAATTCTACTCCCTGTACGAGTTCTGTTGATTCCTAATGTATGAATGTCTAAATCATAATGAGTCAGTGTGCTGACCAGATTGTAACCAAAAATAGTCAGCACACCTGCTTACTCTGTATGCGAACTGTTTGTACTCTGTAACTAAATCCAGGTCGACCCTGAAAAAGGGACCTTCGGAGCTCAGTGAGCCTAACCGGTTATCAAAATTGAATAAATTAATAAATAAAATGACTCCCTCAATATTTGGATTTAAGGGGCAATCCATATATCAAAACAAAGGTCTTAAGGAGTACTACAAGAATAACACATACCCCCCCCCCATTAACATTTAGGGGCAATATAGCAAAAAGGATAATAAATAAAAAAAGCCAAATCCCTATAGCATAACATTGGAACTTTAACGAGCCATACAGCAAAGGAAAGCAATTGCTGCTTCGGCAGAAATGGAAGTGCAGGGCACTCTGGGCCATGTGCGTGCACAGCAACATACACATATGCATCTATGGAGGGATGGAAGCACAGGGCCACAGGCAAATGAGGATACGATTATACTATCTCAAAAAGTAAGGAAATTCATTGAAAAAAAATTGTTAATGCCTAATTAGGGTTAAACAAACAAAAGTAGGGAAATGTGGCATTAGGGTTCCCAACCTTAACATCCCACACCCACAATGCAGGTAGCAACAGGGAAAATCCATTTCTATTTGACCTCTCTTGCGTCTTCACAAATCAGGAGCAGTGTGTGCCTTGGGGTTGGTACCCTAATGCTCACCCCATTCTGATATATTGTACACATCTCAGCTTATTTACTGGTGGAATTGGGTGAGCATTAGGGTACCAACCCCAAGGCACACCCCACATCTTATTTGTGAAGACCCAGGAGAGGTCAAATAGTAATGTTTTTTTCTGCTGCTGCCTGCAGGGTGAGGGTGGGGTGTTTGGTCTGGGAACCCTAATGCTACATTTCGCTACTTTTGTCAGTTTAACCTTAACTAGTGCATTAAGTTTTTTGCAATGAATATACAATATAGATATTGTATAGACATGGTAGCATCTGTATACCACAGTTAAGGAAGCACTTTGAAGATCTGATGTACTGCCTAAAATTAATATTAGTCAACTATTACATTTTGTGCTTTTTCTTTTCCCTTTGGCAATTAGAAGATTTTGTTTTACCTGATATTAGTGGGCGTCACTCTGCCTGACAGTTGACATATCTAGCTCTATTCCCCATACTACATCAGCATTGTGACCTCACTGACATCACAGCTACTCAGCAACAGCCATCCAGTAGCCGCCAGGTTAATCATCTGTGATGTCATAGTCAATGAGGTCACAGTGCTGATGATGTACTGGAGGGAATAGAACTGCATATTTCTGCTGCCAGGCAGAGTGCTATGACATACATGCTATGGCAGAGTGCTATGACATACACTGAGCATAATACTGTCACAAAGAAGACTTTCTAATGAGCAAACAGAAAAAGAAAAATACTTCAGAAAGAAAAAGTTGCAATTTACTACTTCATAAAATTTGTATAATTGTCCTGTCTATTTTTTATTCTATTAGCACTTTAATGTTAAACCCCATTTTTTCCACTTTAATAACTTTGCCTTCATTCAACCGATTTATTTAAATTTGGAATGCACAGTGATATTGCTAGCATCTCTGAACCCTGAAATTTGCAAGGCAATCGGTTCATGGGGAATAAAGTTACAGAGGGCAAAAATCCCCAAAACTACATCAATTAAGGCCTTTTTTTTGCTCACCTACAACTAAAAAACTAGAACCATTTGAAACTTGAAACTTGCAGGTTTGATAGAGTTTGGCCCAAGGTACTCGTTTCCTTTTTAATTATTCAACTCTGGCCTGAATGGCGATTTCACTGTTGCTGCATGAAATTACCTTTCAGGCAGGATTTGAAAACTTTCACTTACAGGGTTCATGAGGTGGGGTCATAAAAAGGCTATGTTGAAAATTTAGGGTCACAATATTACAAAACAACAAAGTTATTAAGGTATGTTTATATTTTTCAATGCTCGCTCATAACTTTGGCAATTTTCAATATTTCGACCCCAAATTTTCAACATAGCTATTTTTTCACACCACCTCAGGAACTCAACAGCTGCATTTTTCAAATCCTGGCTCAAATGTGATCATTCAATTGTGATACAAAATTATGTTTCATCCAGTATTTTATAAATGTCACTTGTCATGTTCAAAAGGGGGGTCATAAAAATAATAGGTTGAAATTTGGGGGTTAAAATGTTATACAAAAAAATTACAAAGTAATGCTGTTTGAAGTCTGTTGACCCACTGGGGACCACATTTCCTTCCCATGCCAATGATCTGAGTTTGGGTGCAAGCTCAGTGAGCCAGCTGAATGGGCCAAGGCAGGGGGGGAGGTGCTGCAATGTTTGTCACTAGCCTCAGCTCGGGGAGGGACACATTAGTGTTCTGGCACATATACAACACCTGGTGGCAGGCTGGGGAGTCTTCCCTCACAAGGGGCTGACGTGCATGACAGATTCTGTTGGCAACATGTGGTGAGCTATACTTCTGTACCTTTGAAGAGTGTCTCACTGTGAGGCACTGGCTTGGAGCTGTACCTTGTGCTTCAGACAGGAGACTATGGGCTGGGGAGGGGGTGAGCATTAGAGTTAACAACCCGCAGGAAGATCTCACCACTAATTAGCCAATACTCCAGAGACCCAAAACCCTAATGTTTTTCATTTCCCTACTTTGTGCACTTTGCGTTCTTCAACTCTAATGCCTGCCATTAATGTAGTTTTTTTTTATATAGTATAGGGGTGTGGTCGTGCCCCTATAGTTAGGGTTAAATCTTCACTTCTATGTTAAACTGAAAATTTTGTGCTTAATAACTTTGCAACTGTTCAAGCAATTTGCATGACATTTGGCATGCCCCTTCAGGGACTACAGACCTCTTGATCTGTTATGTTTCGTTCTCGTCGGATATGTGGGTGTGGAGATACGGAGTGTCAAACATGTAAATTACCACTTCTTGTCAAATTCTTTGTCACTGTGTTGTGCAAAATCTGTGTGGAAATTTGGGTCTGAAATTTTTGGGGTATATAAGTTTTGGGTCACAGTGGTGCCTTTTGAAGGTTTGGTGAAAAAAATATTAATCTATTCCAAAGTTATTCAATTTTAAAGTTTCCCATCATTTCCAATGGGAAAAGTTAGATGTGAGGTTCAAAATAGGATTCTTGACTGCAAATGTGGGACTCCTCATCTGCAAAGGCAGAATCCTGTTCCGCAAATACAGAATCCCAGTCCATGCTGCCGCCATCTTGTTTTCAGTTGGCGAGGCAAAAAAACTTACATTTCTAAAACTATACAGGGCTTTGGTAAACACCAACAGTAGTGTTTACCTAATCAGGACCCTAGGAATCAGATTCTGGGGTAATTTTTTTTTAAATGTGGAGAAATGTGTTTACGTTATCTGTGGAAACCCTTTGCTGCAAATCATGGAAAACTTTTACAGCAAAACAGGATCCTTTTCCACAATTTGCAAAAAAGGATTTTCTTTTACCACAACTTGCAGAAAAGGATTTGTGAAACAGGAGCCATTTTTGCGATTTGTGAATAAGGATTTTTTTTTCCACAAATTGCAAAAAAGGAAGCTCAGAAAAGGATTCTTTTTCACAATTTGTAAAAAAAGAAATTTTATATAGCTGTTTCTTTGTCACTTCATAGCAAAGAAATAGTTTGGAATTTTGGCCTGAAATGTTCAGGGTACACAGGGCTTCACCCACAGATGTGCTTTTTGATGGTTTGGTGAAAATATATTGCTTTGGCTTTGGAGTTCTGCAGATTTTAATTTTGGTTCATTTCCCATGGGATAGCACTGTACTGGGAGGTTTATAGAGATGTTTCTTTGTCACTACACTGTTAAGAAATGGTTTGCAATCTTGTTCTGAAATTTACAGGGTACAAGGGGTGTTTGCCACTGATCTGCATTTTGGTGGTTTTGAGAAAATACACTAATTTGGTTTCAAGTTACATAGCTTTCCAACTTTGCTATGTTTTTTTACAGGATAAGATTGCAGTGTGAGGTGTTTTTTGACACTGTACACTATGGGATGGGAAAGCAGGGCCCAGAGGGCCTTGCACTCCCATGGGCAAATAAGGATACCACTACTGTATCTGAAAAAGTATGCATGGATGACAGCCTGCTCCCACGTGCATACACTAATACTATTATGGACTGATAGGAGCTCAGGGCCCTGCACTCCCACAGGGAAATAATGATACAATTACAAGCTCGCCACTTTCTCAAAAAGTAAGGAAAATTATTTGCAAAAAACTTTGTTAATGCATCAGTAAGGGTTACAGCAACAAAAGTTTGGAAATGTGGTGTTAGGTTTTCCAACTCTAATACCCCACCCCTACCCTACACATACCAACAAGCATTGGGGGGGGTGCCTTTGGGTTGTCAGCTCTAATGCTTTGGTGTAAAAATATTACAAAATAACACATTTATGAGCTTACGTTTCATTTTGCAAATGTAGGCTTGTAACTTTAGTCATTTACAATATTTTTGTCCCACATTCCTCAGCTGCAAGTCCATTAGCTCTGACCAGAGCTTGTCTTCAAAGTGGCAGCTCCACATTATGGAATACCAAGGTTTGTGCCCTGACAAAAAAAATGCTATGCCCTGGTCAGCACCCCTACAGTGCAGAGCAACCCCCATAAGAAAAATATATAGGTGTCCTGGCTGTCACCTGTTGTGCCACCCATGTTCTCTTGTAACCATTAAAGGCTGGAGCCACCAGTGTTTCTGCAGCTCTGGGTATTCACTTGCATACTGCTGCCTTGATCAGGCATTCCCCAGCATGGAAAGTGTATGCAGGGTACACTTTGATAAGAATTATAATTTGGGATGAAGTGTTTTAAATAGAGAGAGCCCTGAAGAGTTCAGTAAATGGTTAGGCTTAATATATGTTAATAGCAATGACATAATTTAGATATAATGTATTAAACTGTTTCTCACAATACCCATTTTAAATAAAATATAGTCTATCAAGAATTATGTTAATGTAGATTTAAAAAGCGAAACAATACAAACAAATACAAATGGCAGGCGTCCATGTTTACTGCACTAGTAAATGGTGACTAAATTATCCCAGTAACAGAAGCCCTGCCTTTGTAGTTCAAGACTGAGAAACGCACTCTGTACAGGGAAAGGAGACTTACATTTCACCCAGCCATGCTATATCTAGCTCGTGCATAAACCAGAAACTCTAGTTTCTGATGGCATGAAATCATAAGTGTCCCCCTTGTCAAGAAAACTAAAGTTGTACTTACAAGAAAACAAACAGCACATTCTCAAACTGTAAAAATACCCAGGGTGGAAAAACAGGAGAATAAAAAGGAACAAGAAATCGACAAAAAAAATAAATGAATACAAACCCAAAGTAACCTGCACCATCCACTGAGGGTTATGTTGAAACATTTCTTATTGCCATAAAGTGCAAGGTGCTTAAATAAATATGCAAAGAAAACTCACAGTTTAATAGTGTATAGCAGTCCCAATAATGGAAACACCAACAGAATAAGGAAAGGATCCGAGCAGTTCTGCACATGCTGTACACTGTTAAACTGTCAGTTTTCATTGCATATTTATTTAAGTACCTTGCACTTTATGGAAATTAAAGATTTCAACGTAACCATCACCAGTAGAAAACAGGAGGTTGTTATCCCTCTGTACAGACAGTTGGTGAGACCCCATCTGAAGTATTGTGTGCAGTTCTGGAGACCCCATCTCTGCAAGGACATAGGATGAAGGCAGTCCAGAGGAGGGCAACTAAAATGGAGCAGGGTCTGCACCAGAAGCCATACGAAGAGAGATTATAGGAGTTTAATATGTATACCTTTGAGGAAAGGAGGGAGAGGGGGGACATGTTAGAAACTTTCACGTACCTCAAGGGAATCAACAAAGTCCAAGAAGGAAGCATATTTCAGAAAAAGAGATGTGCAAGAACAAGGGGGCACAATTTTAAGATAATGGTGGGACGGCTCAGGGGCAATGTGAGGAAGTATTTTTTCACAGAGAGGGTGGCAGACACATGGAACAGCCTTTGTGAAGAGGTCATGGGGTCAAAAACAGCAGGGGAAATCAAGAATGCAAGAATAAGGCAATTCTGGTGGGGTGTAGGAGGAAGTAGGCTATTGGTTAACTAGAATCTGCAGCTTATCCAATAGGTAGGGAAATAGACAAGACTGAGTGGGGAAAGCAGTCCTTATCTGCCGTCAAAGTCTATGGGCCCAATTCCAAGATGGCGTACGCCAGCGCAAACAAATTACACCAAATCCCATGGTGTAACTCGCAACTTGCGTCATGCATTACGCCGTTCCCTTTTCCAAAAGGCGCCTTGTGCCATGTCAGCTATGGGCTATGCCAACCATGGGATACACCACCCACTACATCGCAATCCGCAATGACATGGTGCAAGGGTGGGTTGTGGCAGCAACTGCGCCCTATTCCAGAAGGGTGGCTGCCATAACCCACTACTGCAATTCCAGGAGCTGCACTGGCAGACCTAACATAGAACATCTCAGAGATGTTCTAAGGGGGCATCTGTCAGTGCCATCCAATGGATGTCTACTCTGTGGCAAACATTCTGCTGTGCTTCCCATGCACCCACGAACACGACCATGCCCCCCACCCCCTCAAATGTCAGGGACCCCCGGGAGTCCGTTCCCCACTGTGCTCCCTGGACTTCTATGCCCCCTGTCCAGCCCCCCCCATGCCACCTGGTGCATGCCATGGTGTTCTGGGGTGCTCTGAGGGGCAATCTGCAGCAGGCTGCGACTTGTGACATGCAGGGCTATTACGCCATGCCAGTGGCATTAGCCTACGCATGTCACAAGTTGCACATTGTAAGTGCCAGGATCCTGCCGCTCTTAGAATATGGCGCAGTGTCCCCAATGTAGCGGCAAATGTTGCAACTTGCATACGTCTGCAAGCTGCGACATTCGTCCTGGAATCGGCCCCTATGTTTCTATGTGGTGGTTATTTTGGGGTTTGGACTGATAGTGTGTTAACCTGGCACATCAGTGTGCAGCTGCCATTGTTGCTCCTGCACTATTGTGGAACATGCCTCATTCACTAAATTACACAAAATTTAATGAAATACATGTTTTGAAACTGAGTTGAACAATAAAACTGTCAAAACAGAGAACCTCCACTCTTTATTTAGATTTTAAATATAGAGCCTAATACTCAAAGGGTTAGCACCTGTTAAACAGCAAAGGTTTTTGCCCTGTTTAACTGGTGCCGACCCTTTGTGCCAGCTAATGTCATACTGGATGGCGTTAGGGAGCACAATGTGTTAGCCACCTAACATGTGACTCTTGCACACACACGTAGGGGGTGGATCACAAGTGGCATGCTGAGCATGTTGATATTAACATGCCCTACCACCCTGCAAGGGGATCATGGTTCTAGTTCCTTTAAGGAGTGCAAACATCATGCCTTAAGCCTTTAACATTCCCCACTGGACCCCAGGATACAGCCTTGTGGGGACCGGTGAAAGGGGCTAGTACCCAGGAACAGCTACCATGGGGCTCAGTGGCCTTGAACCTGCAGTACAGGATTGGACCTATGGTCAACAGGACACTATCTCAATCACCAGTTTCATGGATTTAGATGTGGGGGCTGCAGGTATTTCTCTAATCTACATACAGACACTTGTATATGTCATGGTCACAATGTTGGACCTCTATCACCTACATTTGGACTGCTTGTGTCAAAAAGCTGTTTGGCCCAAGCACAAATGTATGGGTGCTAAACACCCACTTTAGACTTGGGTCTGCAGTATTCCAATATGAAGACTTTTTTTTTTTTTTTTTTTTTTTTTGTAAATGTGCCACTTCCTTTCTGTTTCCTACAGGACTGATCAGCACCAGGTTCTGCTGAATTGCAAATGTCCCTTTAGTTCTAAATGTGATACACACTACGGTTTGTAGTTGCCTCCATTTGACTGAAAACTATTCTGTCTGGCACTGAGCAAGCTGGGACCTCATAGTCAAGGCCACTGATTTACAGTGATTAATGAAATTCATAGAAACATAGAACCAAACCGAGGAAACACTAGCACAAACAGTAAAAGAAGGGGACAAGACTTTCTATAGATACATCAATGAAAGGAGAAAGTCCAAAGGGGTATTATTTACTTATCTGGTATAAAACAGTACATTCCATTAAATTCTTTGTGTTTACTAATGTTTAGGCAATCTAAATTCTGGAATTTTACTGGGTTTTCCAGTAAAAACTGAAAACCAGTGGCATTACTCATAGTAACTTTCTACAAGTGCATATAGTACATAACTCAATGCCAGTTTTCGCACGTGACAGTATGTCTCTGCAGAAACCAAATACTGAGTGCATGCACGTGCACGTGCACTCACAACCCATGCCACACACACACACATACGCATGCATGCAAGTGTATACAGTCTGAACTATAGTAGCCTTTCTAATATCAATATCAGATCAGTGAAGTAAAGCAAATGAGAGATGAGGCCTATGCACTATCTTTCTTTTGCAGTATAAGGTGCGAAAGTTCAGCTGCAATCTTGTATGTAATCATAACATGCATTTACTCACAGACTTCAGCATTACATATGTAAAGATAGATAGCTTTGTACTAAACACAGTGCACTAGGAACAATTTCATAGTTCAGCATATTTACTAGGTTGTTTCTTTACAGAAGCAATCTTCACTTACCCACAAAAATTCCATAAGAGAGAAACAGCAAGTACACCGAGGGTGCAAAGGCACTGAGAAGCAGTCCTCCACATACCATAAAGCCACTGAAAAGTGTTACAGCTCTTGGCCCAAAGGCTGACACACATAAACTGCAAATGGGACCTAGAAAGTTAAAAACAGATTCCTGTTAAAACATTAAAACCTAATGATTCAATACCCTCTGCAAAACTGAGTTCAAATGTGGCATTAACACCTTGCATAGGACAATTCCTTACTGTTTTTCCCTAAATCTTATTTTTTTTTTTTTGTAGTTTGCTGCCCTTTTTTACTCTATTATACTAACATACTAAAATGCCAGCAGAATAGGCCTAACGGTCTTTTGTGTCTGCTCGTTTGGTCAGCCCCCGCCCTGGGAGCTGACCTTACTGCCCCCCTCGCCTCTCTGGCTTCTCCCTTCCCAGTCCTAGATATTCCCACTGCACAGGTCTTTGCTTCCAGAACTCTTCCCCCATACATGTCCTACCCCCTCTTGAACCCCTCCACCATCTCTGCCTCCACCAGCCCCCTGGGCAGTGCATTCCATGGCTCCACCACCCTCTTAATGAAGTAGCACCTCCTCCTTTCTCCCTGAATCCCCCCCCCTCCAGCTTCCACCCATGCCCTCTAGTTGCACCCCTCTTCCTTCTTTCGGAGCACACTGACTGCTCCTCCCATATTTAACCCCTTCATGTACCTGAAGACCTCTATTCTGTCCCCCCCAGTCCCTTCTCTCTTCCAATGTGTACATATTTAGCTCTTCGAGCCTCTCCCCATAGGTCCTGTCCCCCAAGCCCCAGATCATTTTGGCTGCCCTCCTCTGGACCCTCTCCAGGAGTTCAATGTCCCTCTTTAAGTGTGGCCTCCAAAGCTGCATGCAGTACTCGAGGTGTGGCCTCAGAAAGCAGTTATACAGAGGGAGTATCACTTCCCTACTTCTGGAGGTGATCCCCCTAGCGATGCATCCCAGCATCCTGCTGGCCTTGGCCGCTTCCCTCCTACAAGTCTCAGAGTTGCTCATCTTGACATCCACAACCACCCCTAGGTCCCTCTCAGCCACTGAGTCTTGTAGCATTTCCCCACCCAGGGTGTACACTTGGCCCAGGTTTCTGGCTCCCAGATGCAGTACTTTGCATTTCCCTGCATTGAACCTCAGCTTCCACTTTCTAGACCACCTTTCCAGAGCCTCCAGGTCCCCCTGTAGGGCCACCTCCCCTCCTCCCCATCCACCACCACCCCCAGTTTTGAGTCATCCGAAAAGAGACTCATCTCACTCCTGATACCCTTCCTTATGTCAGAGATGTAGGCATTGAATAGGAGGGGCCCAAGGACCGATCCCTGTGGGACCCCACTAATGACCCTCCTGGGGATGAGACTATCCCACCAACCACGACCCTCGGATCCGGTCCTGAAGCCAATTGCCTATCCATCTGATTCCCCACCCCCATTTCTCCCAGCTTATTCAACAGGCCCCCGTGAGGAACAGAGTCAAATGCCTTGCTGAAGTCAAGATAGAGGACGTCCACCAGTCTACCCAGGTCCAAGGCACTCGTCACCCAGTCACAGAACTCCACAATGTTTGTCTGACATGATTTCCCTGGGACAAATCCATGCTGTCTATCATCCAGGCACCCCGACTTTTCCAGGTCCCCCCAGCCTCTCCTTGACAATGCCCTCCATCACCTTGCCCACCACCGATGTCAGGCTAACGGGCCTATATTTCCCTGCCACCTCCCTTGACCCCCCCCTTGTGGATAGGCACTATATGCGCCACCTTCCAGTCCTGGGGCACCCACCCTGTCCTCAGAGAGATGCTGAAAAGCTCTGCCAGGGGTTTTGCCAGGACATCCGCCAGTTCTTTCAGCACTCTGGGATGTCATTTACCTGGCCCCCGTGCCTTCTCCGTCTTAAGGGACCTGAGGGCTTCCCTCACTCTCTCTGCCATGATTTCCACCTCTGCTACCTCGTCCCCGTTTACCCCCCTCCTGCCAGTGATGGCCCCCCTCTCCCCAGACCCACCGATCAGCAAGGTACCCCCTCCTCAGTTTCACCATCTCCTCCCGTGTACAATGCAGCCCCATTTTCCTTGGTGAAAACTGAGGCGAAGTACTCATTTAGTACCTCAGCCTGCTCCCCCGGGTCTTGTGCCCATCCCTACCCTGTTTTAATCCTGCTAATCTGCCCCGTCACCCTTCGTTCTTCCCCAATGTATCTAAGGAACCCCTAGTTCCCTCTCCTAAATTCCCTGGCCAGGTTCTGCTCCTTCCTTGCCTTAGCCACCCTCACCACCCTAGTGGCCCTTCTAGCCATCAGCTCGTACTCCCCTCGATTCCTTTCACTCCTTGAGCACCTGAAATGCCTATAAGCCGCCTTCTTTCCCCTCACCACCTCCTGAATCTCCCTGGTCCACCAGCAGGGTTTACGGGCCCTACCACATTTTTGTCTTACTCTTGCACAGGTGCTGGTAGCATCCTGCACTCCCCATGATGATTTCCCACCTACTGTCAGCATATGTCTGGCCCTATCCCATCCAAATGCTTCTTAAGGATCCTTCCCATTTCCTTGAAATCCGCCCCCCTGAAGTCAGTTACCTCCATCTTTGTGCAGCCTTCTACCCCTCCTAGGTCCAGGCTGAACCAGACCATGGCATGGTCGCTCCCCGCCAGTGGGTCCCTTACCTCCAAGTCCCCAATCTGGTCACTGTCTGCCAGGACCACATCCAGTATCCGCACCTCCCTGGTTGGTTTCCCCACCTGCTGAGTTAGGAACACGTCCTGAAAGACATCCAACAACCTCTGTTCCCTGGCCACTCAGGATGTCATAGTCTCCCAGTCCGTTCCTGGCAGGTTTAAGTCCCCCAACACCACCACCCTTCCCCTGCCCAATCTGCAGTGCCTACCAACATCTGCAACCAGACTCTCCTCCAGCTCCTCCGCCAGCGCAAGGGGTCTATACATCACTCCTATTTTTACTCTCTTGCCCCCTCCCCCTTGTTATCACAAGGAGGGAATACACATCAACATTTAGTATCAGGAATGAAGGAGGTTTTGCGTAAGGAAGAAGGAGTCTGCTCATTCCTTTCTGAAATGAATGGAATACTTTTGTATTACTGAAAGAACTGCAGTCATAATTAGCCATTCTGGGCAAACATAATGGAATCCCCCCCTTTCTGAGACAAAAACTTAGGATGTGTTGCTAGTCTCTTTCTGGTGGCTGAGAGAACTGTCCCCACTGCTAAAGTATCATGCTTTATCATTTTCTTATTCTGCCATGGTATTAACTGAATTCAATATTTTTGACACACCGCAAAGGTAAACCTCAATTAGAGAAAGGAAAACAAGTTGTTTTGATATGAAATTGTTTACAATTATTTCAGAAAAGCTTCAAAAGCTGCCTTAAAGATAAATATATATTACTAGCCAGCAAAATTATTCACTTTCAGATGGATGGAACCTGTTAAAAAAATAAACAACAGGAGATTATTTTTAAGTGTATGTTTGGATTTACTCCAAATCCTCCTATGTTTGTAACAAGTTATATACATGTGCACATTATGTTACATAAATACACAGATATTAAAAACAATACACATTAACGAACAGTCGCTTCTTGTTTTTAAAATGTACTAGCAAGGATCAAGAAAAGAAAAAAATATATACTGCAACCCACCTGAGGAAGAGAACACCTTTTTCCAGAAGAAAACCTATCGGTATGGAGGGAAATTATTTCTATTGATTCTTGGCTACAATTGCATTGCACGGGTAATTGTTATTATTATTTAAAAAAATATAAAAATGTACGTTTGGAGGGAGGAGACATGAAACAAAGTCTTTGGAAAATGAGATGTATAATCCCATTTAACAAATTTTGTACAGAATGCCTTATCTTGAAAAATATGCCACTATTGAGGAACAACTGTTACAACCTTTATCAGACAAAATGTCTTTGCTGCTGTACTTTAAATGCCTTCCATACAGCCTCTGAACATATGAATTGTTGCAAAAAAAGATGTTATGATATATGATACAATACTGAGCTTAAATATTTATTTAGCCTTTTCTTAGCCAAGGCATCATCTGATATTGTTCCCCAGCCAGATGCCATTCTTAGTGGCCCACTCTATCTTTAACTGCCATATTTCCTCTGACTTATTGAAGCTAACAAATTTAATTTTATTATCTCTTGCCATGCAATTCTCATATTGTTTTTGCCCTTCTAATGATGCATATTTTACATTTTTAATTGTTTGTTTATATCTAGCCTTATTAACCATGGTGTGGTGAACTGTAAATGCCCTTTTTCTTTTACCAGTTCTGTAATTATCCCATCCATCCTGTCAGGACATGTTATTTGTTTAGTCTTCTTTCAGGACTACACAGTAATCCAGTACTTTTTTTAAAAATCTAACAGTAGTTTGATGCTTTCTCCACCCCCAAGTTCCCTCTCCTGAAGTTTGGAATGTCTGTTTGTGCATTAATGTCTAATGCTGTCATTGTTACTGCAAATGTTGCTATATTATAAACTAACCCCAGATGCTGACCTACTCCAAATGAAAAAACTTAACTATCCTCACTGCCCAGAGCAAACTTTTTCTTTATGTGCAGTTTTTCACACATAATAGAAAACAAATTTCTCTCACCCTTTAACACCCCCCCCCCACCCCAGAGTTGCACCTGGAAACAAGGCTAGATTTAATGTGCCTATCATAGTTAATTTGTAAATAAATAAATTCCATGTGTGATAGAATGCAAATTGCACATGTCTCTGGAAAGCAAACCCCAAATAAAGTTCTTGACCTACTGCCGGCCTGCAGGCACAGCAGTAGGCGCCAACAACCCAAGTTCGATAGTGAGTTCAAGAGCTGGAGGGTCAGACGGGCGGGGGGGGGAATCGAACATCCAAGGGACTGCTCTCCTCCTCTGGGGACGGGTGGGACCAGTGACCAATGTCAGCCTGGCCCCAAGTAGAGCTGGGGATCAGCACACTAGGACCACACTCAGGTAGGGGGCTGAGGTAGGACAGAAGTCTGGTGTGCTACATACAGCAGCGTGCACAGCTCAGCCATTGGCATCACTGCATGCCACTTCCTCCATGCCAAGGGAAGAAAAACAGTGGGGACAAAACATCTACCAGCGGAAGGATGGTGCTTTACCCTAGCTAGCTGGGCCAGCCAGACCAAATACTGAATCTGGTCTGACAATGGTTAGGGGGACCCAATCAGCCCCACCAGGGGGCAAGCCCTGGGGATACTGGCTGGCAGGTAAGTGCCAGTGCACGTAGGGGTGATGGGGCTGGGGAGTCCAAGCTAAGGAAGAGATGTCCAGTGGAGGGGATAAAAAGACAAACAAACAAAAAAAAGTTCTTGCCCTACCTTTCCTTTGATAGAATTTCTTTCCCAATTAATTAAGCACCAATGCCCAACAACCAGGCATTTCCTGGGAATTAACACCCAGCTGGGC
Source organism: Neoceratodus forsteri (assembly GCA_016271365.2). Classification (NCBI taxonomy): domain Eukaryota; kingdom Metazoa; phylum Chordata; order Ceratodontiformes; family Ceratodontidae; genus Neoceratodus; species Neoceratodus forsteri. Next base: position 586,756,761 of record CM028135.1, read on the forward strand.
GGTGTTATACCACACCATGCATAATATCTGCAAATGTGAAATTAGATCTGCCAAAAGCAAATACTACAGAGACTTCCTTGCAACTACATCAAATGACCCCAGGAAATTTTGGTCAAACACAAATGGCCTCCTAGGTAAAAAGGTAGACAATCCCCCCCATGATACGTCAATTGATAACACTAGTTGTAATAACCCCGCTACTACTGCCAATGCCTTTAATTCCCTTTACTCTGACTTATTTTGCTATGAATCCCTAATGTCCCACCCCATCTCTTCTCACACCACCACTCCCCCTTCTTCTTCCCCTTCCCTATACTTTCACTCAGTCTCACACCCAGAAGTCCTGTGGCTACTTAAATGTATCTCTCCCCATGGACGTGCTGGCCCAGATGGGGTAGAACCCAAAATCCTTAAACTATCTGCCCCTCTCCTTGCCACCCCAGTCATGTGTATATTTAATCTAGCTCTTCTATCCTCCATGGTGCCCACCATTTGGAAGTCTGCCAGGATCGTTCTGGTGTTTAAAAAGGGTGAGCCAAGGTCCATCTCAAACTACTGCCCAATCGCCATCTTGCCAGTCTTCAGCAAATTTCTTGAAAAGCTTGTGCACTCCCAGGCCGCTTACTATTTACAAAAATGCAATCTTCTCTCCTCATTCCAGCCCTCACGCAGTTCACTTGTGAAGTCGAATCACACATGGATAAAGGTCTGATTGCTGATGCCACCTTCATTGACTTAATCAGTGCTTTTGGTCTGGTTAACCACCTCCTATTATTACAAAAGCTAGATTATCTCGGTTTCTCACACCCTGCTCTTCTTTGGTTCTCGAGTTACCTTAGCAACTGCTCCCAGTTCATCTCGTTTAACAAAGCCCTCTCTTCTCCTACCCCCATAAGTCTAGGAGTTCCTTATGGCTGAATAGTGGGTCCTCTACTCTTTTCTATGTTCATTACTTACCTAACTCCCCCACTTACTGCAGGACCCTACTATACGTAGACGACCTCGTACTCTACCTTGGCTCAAGTCCTTAAACGATATGAATTCCAAACTTACCACTGACCTTCACTCTGTTCAGATCTGGCTAACCCAAAACCATCTTGTCCTCGATGTTATCAGGACCTAGTCTATGCTCTTCAGATCTCCTCAAAAGTTACACACTTTGGCCCCTGACTTAGCCATCCGGTGTCTGGATGGCTCCCCAGTCTCCTTCAACCTCTCCTTCAAATACCACTGAGTTACACTTGACCCAGCCCTAGATTTCTCCCTATACATCAATGACATCTGTAAATCTGTTAACTCCAAGTCTGGCCTAGCATACCGTATCATCCATGCCCTAACCCTGCAGCTAGACTTGCAACAGCACAGAGAGTTCTTTTTCCTAAGCTATGCTATGCATTACGTTAAGTTTTCCAGGCCAACGCCAGTTGTTTTCTGAAATGAGATGTTACTTATAATAATGTGTGCAGGTTTACATCATCTGCCCCTCGACTAACCAACCACTGCTTACTCTATACATGCCTTAACTGGTTATCCCCCTCCTCTAGGCGATCTTATATCTTTGGATGTTTCACCTGCATCATCAGATGCTCCCTACCTGCCTCATTGGCCTCATTGTTTTCCACTGTAGACCATCCCTATCTACTATGGTCTTCCACCCAGGCCCTTCTGGTCATACCAAAATTCTCCACTAAGATGGGAGGCCAGGTGTTCACCAACTCCGCCACCCATTTTCTGGAACTCTTTTCCCCATCATCTCTGATCCTCTAAATCCCACTCTAATTTTAAAAAATAATTATTCCATTACCTTAAATCTCATGATAAATGTTCATGTTTTTAACCCTTCAAAGCCTACTTACTACCTTAATTGCAGTGCCCCTTACCGCTCTCCATAGTAGGTATCTTTGATTGGTCTTCAAGATGTAACAATTTTTGCATGCCTAATTAACCCACCCTAGCTATATGTCTTATGGTACCTAAATTCATTGTTTGTCCCACTAGTGCCTACTGTTTATACCTTCCTTCTCCTCTCCCCTCTATTTTTATTTGATGCCCCATGCAATCTAGCTGTGAAACACTCTTAGCACATCTTCTCTTCCTCCTTCTTTATTGTTGATGCTATCCAAGACGTTTAGCACTTCTTTTTCTTCTTCTTCTCCTCCTCCTCCTCCATCGTCATTTATGCTACTCAAGGTTATTTGCAGTTTACCTTAAACAACTTTATCTGTATCTCTGTATTACTGCATGTTCAATTTGTACTGTATTTTTGCTGTCTTATTTACTGTTGCTCTAATTACTTGTAATCTGTACTACTTTATTGTTACCTGTTAAGTACTCTACCGGGTTGTGCCTGGAAATAGGCAGGTTTTTGCCTAGAGCACGTACCCAATAAACAAAAGCTCAATAAATAATAAATTAATTAATCCAAGTGTCATTAACCCCAGTAAGGGCATTATCTCATGGTAATGCTTAACTGTAAAAGTGTTAGTGCAATTATAAGTCTAAGTAGGTTAGTTTATAAAAACTGCTGTTTTTTTTTTAACAAATAGTTCCTCTATACACACAAGTGTGGCTCTGAGCTGTTCTAAACATTTCTAAGGGATCAGTGTCCAGTACAACTGCCAATCAGAGCATACCATGGCATCGTGAGTAATTAGACTTATAATGTTAGATGAACAAAATGGGTGATTTGATACCTTTTACTGAACCAAGAAAAGATTAACAAAATGTTTAAACTTTCAGACTCACAGAGTCATCAGAAACAGACTCCGTGAGTCTGAAAGCTAAAACATTTTTTTAATCTTTCGTTGGTCCAATAAAAGATATCAAATCACCCATTTTATTCATCTTATTGTACCAGGACCAATACGGCAACCATAATTTTTCCTACTTATATAAGGTACTTAAGAATATCCCATAATAATAATTACTAGACCTTTACAGGCTGCCACTTTAGCCTATAATTAATTTCTGAGGTACCCAGCCTGGTGGTGGGTTCTATAGCATACTCTAATAAAGGCCTTATTTCTATTTCTCGCAGTTAATGTCACATATTGATTAATATCCCCCTCTACAGTGCTTTCAAAATACCCTTTCTTACCCCAACATCTAACTCCTGTTTAAAATAAAATGCTGTATCACCCCCTCTCTTCAAACTACTTTATACTCCTCCAGGTTCCCACTGGACTGAATCATTTCACCATATTTCAGTAGTAGATATCAAACTCATCTACCCTAGCTACGGCTTCTAAGTCACACATTTTGCTACTTAGATGCCTTGCATTCTTGCAGTCGCATTTCCACCTTTTTTACAGTGCCCCTGTAGAAGGAAACACTTATCACAGTTTCTAGTAGTGACATCTTGTGGGATCCTGTGGGAATACGATGTAATCTAATGATGACTGACATTTGCAATTGCTCCAATTTGTGGAGAGGCTTCTGACACCAAATGACACCACATGTCAGATACCTCTGACAGTAACTGTAAGGGAGGCCTAGGTCAGGAAACATAAGCAGTGGACGAAGAATTGTAAAAAAAAATACAAGTGGTGATTTATTATTGTAAATCACAAGAAAAAATTAACATTTCAGCATCTCTTCTCCTTCAGGTCAGGTCCACTGAGCAGAAAACACTTTCTCACCAGGTCAGCAGAAAACAATTCCGGACATGGAACCAGCAGGTCCTGTCTCTCTTCAAGTCGGTCTCCCACATCTCAGAAAGACAGCATCTGTACTTGCTGGTTGCTAGGTATAATATTGTGACCCAGCTAGTAGCTGGCCAGAGCACTGTGACAAACTCCATCAATCTGAGGTCACACTCTGTCACAGTTGCCTCTGCAACCATTTCAACAACTATATCTAGTTTATAAATCAGGGAAACCAGTTACATTCATAAGCAAGGTAGATACAGCGAAAAAAGAAAAGTATAGCAGGTAAATGCAAGATTTGACTGTGCAGTCCAGTAGAAAGTCAGAAAAGACAGAGATAGTATTCAGACAATATTCGGCATCCTTGCTTCAGACTCCCTCCTACATAACACAAATGGGACAGGTCCTGACCAACCTTGTCACATATACCACCCCCGGAACTTGTTTTTTTCTTTTTCTCTTTAAAACAGGTTTCAAAAACATGCCCTCATTCTCAACACATACATATCCTGTATATCATTATTTTCTTTCTTCAATTTCTATAATTTCTCAATTCCTGAAACGTACCATGACAAAAAAATTTGCAGTGACATTCTCTTTTCCAGATCTGTGCAACACTTTGAATTTAAATGGCTGTAATGCCAAGTACCACCTCATGATCCTGGGATTGTTATCCTTCATTGGATTCAACAAACAGAGAGGATTACGATTAGTTATAAGCACAAAGTCAGCTCCTAGCAATTAAAATTTAAGGGACTCCTTTGCCCATTTGGCTACTAGGGCCTCCTTTTTCAATGGTGGAGTACCTTTTCTCCCTGTCATGCAACTTCCTGCGGACATATAGAATGAGATGCTCCTTCCCATCTATATTCTGGCTAAGACCTGCTCCTAGGCCTACTTCTGAGGCATCTGTTTGTAACAGAAATTGCTCTTCGAAGTCTGGGCTTTTTAAAACAGAGGCCAAACATAATGCAGCCTTGTTGGCCCTAACGCTTCTTCACTCTCTAGGGTCCATTTTACATTATTTGGATATCTTTTCTTTGTAAGTTCAGTGAGGAGAGCAGCTATTTGGGCAACGTTGGGGACGAATCTCTGGTAGTAACCAGCCAGCCCTAACAATGACCTGACATGTTTCTTCATTCTAGGGACGGGGCTGTTAGCTAGAAACATAGAAACTGTTGGCAGATAAGGACCACTAGGCCCATTCAATCTGTCTGTAAGCTCTAGACATGTATACATCCACTCACCCCAAGTGGTCAATGGCTTTTCATCACTCCCTTCCTGCCCTAGAGTTCCCAGTGCTTGTCCCAGGTATGTTTAAACTCCTCTACTGTGCTTGCCCCTTCCATCTCTTGTGGCAGACTATTCCAAGTGTTCACCACCCTCTCCTTATAGAAAAACTTCTTCACGTTATCTCTTAACCCCCCCCCTCCAATTTCATATCTTGACCCCTTGTTTTGGTATCTTTTTTACATTGGAAAAGATTTCCCAACTGCACCTTATTTATGCCCTTGAGGTACTTAAAAGTTTCTATCATGTCACTTTTTCTCTCCTCAAGCGAGTACATATTGAGGTCTCTTAGTCTCTCCTCACATGTTTTGTGGTGCAGACCATGCACCATCTTTGTTGCTCTTCTCTGGACAGCCTCCACCATGTTTATGTCCTTACACATGTGTGATCTCCAGTACTGCACACAGTACTCCAGCTGAGGCCTTACTAGTGTTTTATACAATGGCATCACCACTTCCTGCCTCCTACTAGTGATGCCTATGCACCCCAGCATGCCACTGGCCCTCCCTGAAGCCTTTGTACACTGCTTTGATACCTTCAAGTCAACAGATATGATAACCCCTAGGCCCCTCTCCTCTTTGGTGATGGTCAGCGCCTCCCCCCAATCCTGTAGGTCTCCCCAGGGATCCCCCTACCCAAGTGCATCATCTTGCACGTCTTCGCATTGAATCTCAGTTGCCACGCCTCCAACCATCTTTCAAGCTTCTCCAGGTCCCTCCTCATTATCTGCACCCCTTCTGGAGTATCCACCCTGTTGCAGATCTTGGTGTCATCTGCAAACAGGCAGACTTTTCCTTCCAGACCCTCTGCAATGTCATTAATGAAGACAATGAACAGGACTGGTCCCAGTACTGATCTTTGTGGCACTACGTTGGTCACCCCTCTCTCCCCAGATTGGATCCCATTTGCCACCGCCCTCTGCCTTCTGTCTGCAAGCCAGTTCATAACCCACTGGAGCACCCCATGCCCAGACTACTCATCTTGTTAAACAGCCTTCTGTGTGGACAGTATCAAAGGCTTTGCTGAAATCCAGGTAGGCAATATTAACAGCCCCTCCCTGATTCACTTCCCTAGTCACCCAATCAAAAAAATCTATCAGATTTGTTTGACAAGACCTTCCTGATGCGAATCCATGCTGCCTCAGATCCTGGGCACCAATGGATTCCAAGTGTGCCACCATCCTTTCTTTCAGCAGTGTCTCCATGATCTTCCCAACCACTGAGGTGAGGATGACTGGCCTATAGTTCCCCGCTTCCACCCTACTGCCACTTTTGTGCAGTGGGACTACATGCACCCTTTTGCAGTCCTCTGGAACCACACCTGTGTTGAATGACTCTGTGAACAGGATGGCCAGAGGTGCTGCTAGTTCCTTCTACAGCTCCCTGAATATTCTCAGGGGTATGTCATCTGGCCCATTGGCTTTATCCACCTTCAGCTTTCCTATGCCCAGGATAGATGACTTGGTAGACCTTCTATCTTAGAAATTTCTGGTTTTATCTCACCATTTCACAAAATATACCCCAAAATAATCTGGTTTCCTGCATGCCCAATGCACATTTGGTAGGATTAATGGTCAGACCTGCATTTGTGATGGCTTGAACAACTGCTCATATGTGATCCAGATTGCTTTTCCAGTCTGGACGGTACACTACGACATCATCCAGGTTAACCGCACAATAACCCGAGTGTGGGGCTAGGACTATGTCCATGTACTGCTGAAATGTGGTGGGTGCGCCATGCAATCTAAGATGGCATGGAAGTGGACTGACAGAATCCAGTAGGCATTGGAAATGCAGTTTTGTCCCTGGATTCTTTTGCTAGGGGAATCTGCCATAAACCCTTGGTGAGATTGTAGGTACTGATGTACTTGGCACTTCCCAATCCTTCTACCAAGTCATCTGTCCTGGGCATACGATAGCTGCCAAATACAGACAGTTGATTAAGTTTTCTAAATTAAAGGCAAATGCTTACCCCTTCCCCTTCCTTCTTATTTACAATCACCATTGGTGATGCCCAAGTACTTCTTGTCTCTTCTACAATACCCAATTATTTCATTTTCTCCCTTTCCTTAACTACCACTGTTCTTAAAGATCAGTGGCAACCATTTTACACATTGTTTAAAAAGCCTGAATTCAAGTCCCTGTGTCATGTGTACCATTTCCTGAAAATGGCTTGCTATTTGGTTTTGTGGTTTTCTTTAAATCAGCATTTGTTAACTTGTTCTGCACTAACTGGAAACAGTCAGTCCATTTCTTTCCCTCTGACTGAGCCTTGGAGATTAATAACATCATATTGGAGTAAGCTACTGCTTCAGCAGTGCAAGTCCCTCTTGACTGAGGAGCTAAAGAGCTGTCAACTTCCTAATTAGAGCAGTCTGTAGAGTTAATTGTTTGCTGATCTGGGTTTGTACTAGTCTCTGGTTTATATTCAAATAAATTAGCTGAACATCTATCATTCTGTTCTTATAAAAAGCCAGTCATTTGAGTTTCAGTGCTGAACTGAAGTGGTATGCATTTGTGAAATCAGATTGTATCACAGCAGTGAGTTCTTTCCCATCAAAACTCTGAGTTTTTTTTTCCCTAGCTATATATCACTGGGTTGTTTATGTAACGGATATAAAATAAATCTAACATTTGTTAATTCATGCAAGTAGTTTGTCTTTGATGTGGCCTCAATAAATTGGTTAATGTAAGAACAATTGTTTTCTTCTCAGATTGAAAAGCAGTTGCCTGCCATATTCTGCTACTGTATATCAGACACGTACTGTACTATATGATCTCACATATTTCAGTTCTTTGGTGGTTTCTGTATGAAAATTCATCATGTATATGTACAACTAAAAATACTATATGGCATCCTGATGCCCCCATTTCCAGATAGATAGATAGATAGATAGGCAGACAGACACTTTATTTCTAAAGTACCTCATTCCAAGGACTTGTGGCACTGTACAGTAAAATTCAATACAATTTTTAAAATCATACAGCAAAAATTAACTGGGAGAAACAGATTGATTTGTCCTGCCTACAGTTGAAGCAGCCACACTCTGCTACACCCTGTCACCTGCCCCACAAGTCCCCTGCCTCCTGCCCCACATTTGAGGCTGCTGCACCCTGCTGCCCACTCTCATCTCCCACAGGGTTGGGGCTGCTGCACCCTGTTGCCCCCATCTCTTGCCTGAACAATCAGGGCCGCTGCACTCTGTTGCCCCTGCCTTAACACTTGTGGTTGCAGCACCCTGCTGCACTTTGCCCCCGTCAGAGCTGCTGCACCACCCCCCCAGTCAGAGCTGCTGCACCACGTTGCCCCCTGTTTCTGTCACCATAGTTAGGGCTTCTGTGCAGTCCCATGTCCCCTGCCTCCACATTTGGGGTTGCTGCACCATGCTGCCCATGCCACCAGAGATAGGGCTTTTACTGCACCCTGCTACCTACTTCCATTTTCCCAAATGGGTAGGGCTGCTGCACCATATGCATCCCATCCCACAGTCAGGGCTGCTATAGCCTGATGCCCACCCCCATGTCCTGCCCTACAATCAAGGCTTCTGCAACATGCTGTAGTCTGTCCCCTGCCACCATAGCAAGAGCTGCTGCACCCAGTTACTGTCTACACAGTTAGGACTGCTATGCCCTGCAGCACCCTACAGCCCCATGCCTTCACTGCCCCATGACTCCTCAGCATTGCTGCACCATGCCGCCCCCTGCCACCACAGTCAGATTTTTTTCTACAAGCCCAAAAGAAAAAAGAAAAACAGAAACATACTTTAATTTTCTATTATGGGGGTGAAGGACAGAAGGCAGTAAGGGGCAGAAGTCCTGACTGTCCAGCCAGGAGACAAGGGAGACATTAGGGTGCAGCAGCCCAAACTGTGGGACAGGGTGCAGCAGCCACACCTGGGTGGAACTGACACAACTATGGAGGCAGAGGACAGGGTGCTGCAAATGCCATAATGCTTGTGGCAAGTGGCAGCATGGTGCAGCATCCCTAACTGTGGAGGCAAGGGGCTCTAGGGCACAGCAGGCCACAGCAGCCCTGCCTGAGTAGGCAGGAGTAGGGTGCAGCAGCCCTGGCTGTGGTGGCAGGGAAATGTGGACAGGATGGTACAGACGCCTTGACTGTGGGGCAGGACACAGGGGCATCAGGGTACAGCATCTCTGACTGTGGGATGGGGTGCGCATGGTGCAGCAGCCCTGACTGTTCAGGCAGATGATGGGGGCAACAGGGTACAGCGACCCCAACTGTGTGGTAGAAGAGAGAGGGCAGCAAAGAGGGTTTGTGGGGCAGGGGATGGGGCAGCAGAGTGCAGTTGCCTCAACTATGGCACAAGAGACAGTGGGCATCAGGGTGCTCTATACTGTTTCTAGTTACTGTATACGTTATGTATTCTCATACAGAAACCATCAAATAACCAAAATGTTTGAGTTCTTATAGTACCTGTGCCTGAAATAGCATAGTGTGGCAGACACCCATTTGTTAATCTGAGAGGAAAAGAATTGTTCTTACATGGATCTATTTATTGAGGCTACATCAAAGGCAAACTACTTGTATGAATTAACAAACTTTAGATTTATTTTCTATCTGCTAAATAAACAACCAGTGCTATATAGCTAGCAAAAAACAGAGTCTTTATGACAAAGAACTAACAGTTGTGATACAGACAAGCTGATTTCTCAAATGCATACCACTTCAATTCATCACTGAAACTCAAATGATCAGCTTTTTAGAAGAACAACATTATAGATTTTCAGTTAATTCATCTGAACACATACCAGAGACTGAGTTAGTAAAAACCCTGGACAGTAAACAATTAACTCTACATACTGCTCTAATTAGGAAGTTTACAGCTCTTCAGTCAAGCAGGGACTTGCACTGCTGAAGCAGTAGCTTACTCCAGTATTGATGTCATCACTCTCCAAGGCTCAGTTAGACAGACAGAAGCAGCCTGATTGTTTCCAGTTAGTGCAGAACAAGTTAAATGCTAATTTTAAGGAAACCACAAAACCAAATAGCATGGAATTTTCAGGAAACACTACTCATGACTCAGGGACTTGAATGTGGGCTTTTTTTAAAACAATGTGTAAAATGGATGTCAACCTTTTTTGCTTCATATTATTTCTAAGTAAAAACTCACATTTTATGATTGCTTACCTTCTCTAAAATTCATTGATGTTGCTGGTTGTTTAATCTGCCTCCTTGCTTATTAGAACTGAAATGCATGGGAATGTATAGATATACACAACCTTGTTTTGCTCCAAATTGTTTACCTATGCTTACTGCATACTTCCAGCACATTAGAAACACACTCAAACAGTACAGCCACTCCTGATGCAATAGTCTCATCTACTCTCAAAGCATAATGAGCAGCTAGATAGTGTTGTGGGTGTTCCTGAGTCCAGGAAATATGCAACTGTAAGTTGGTTAAGAAATGTAAACAAATATTTTGGTGTGGTAACATCAGTATGGTTGACACTCAGTTTTTTACTTTTTAAAAGTAAAAAGGAGTCTGAATCAAACAACCAGCTACATCAGCAGTCTCTATAGAAGGAGAACAATCATAAAATGTGTTTTTTTAAACTAGGGACACTTTGAGGCCAATTGGGGTTGACAGTGTCCATTCAACCTCTCTGGTATCCTGTATGCCTTTTGCCTAATAAAACAGGCACAACCTGTCCTTATTACATGCTCAATTCCTTTTACACAGCCAGGTAACATAGTAAAGGTACTATTAGATGCCTTAATCAAGTTACATATTTCTGCAGTTTGTTCTGGGGTTAAGGAAATATTTATCCTTACTACATCAGAAAGTACAGTTTGTTCTAGCCTGCCATAAGCTATGTCCATATCTCCCTTTTCAGTTTCTGGCAATACTAAAAAGCAACCTGTGTTTTTTTTCAACCCATTTTTTTAGGAGATTAGCATGGTATATCTTAGTAGGATTTATTCGGTCAGGGGTCTCAGCAACTGTGCCAGTACACCTAAGCACTTTATACGGTCCTTGCCACTTCATTAGCAGTTTACTTCTCTTTTCTGAAGTAGGCAACACTAACAATAACTTTTCACCTGGCTCAAAAACATTTTCTTTTACCCCATAATCATAATACACCTTCTGTTGGTTTTGGGCCTCTTTCTGGTTACTATGTGCAATTTCAACATACCCGGCTAACTTCTTTCTCGGTGCACACATATATGCTGGAATGGATTTTTTTTTTTTGTTTTTTTAAGAGAGGGGTTATCTTCCCATGTTTCCTTTATAACATTTAGGGGCCCCCTAGGTTGTCTATCATACAGCATTTCAAATGGTGAAAAACCTGTTGATGCGTGTGGCACTTCTTGGTAAGCAAAAAGCAAGTATGGTAGATACTGGTAACAATCTCTTCCTTCACCTTTCACAAACATTTTTTAGCATGCATTTTTGCTTCTGATTAAAACGCTCAACAAAACCATCTGTCTGAGGGTGATAAGGAGAGGTTCTTATGGTGGTAACACCGAGTAATCGGTAGAGCTCTTCGGCAAGGCAGCACCAAAATTACTACCATTATCAGTAATCATTTCTTTAGGTATGCCCACCCTGCTGAAAATTTTTGCAAGCTCTGCAACCACTTTTAGGGATGTTATAGTGTGCATAGGCACTGCCTCTGGGTATCTAGTAGCATAATCACATACTACCAAAATGAAACTGTTACCCAATTACTTCTATCTAAGGGGCCTATAACATCCATTGCAATCTTCTCAAATGGTACATCTATCAAAGGTAGGGGCTATAGGGGCACCTTGTCTTTCTTAGACTCTGGGGCTACTTTCTGATATTTAGAACAAGACCTATAATAAGTAGCTACATCATCATATATCCCAGGACAATAAATCCTGTACAGAACCCTGGCAAGGGTGTGATCCCTCCCCAGATGACCAGCTATAGGACTATCATGTGCTATCTGCAACAACTCATTTCTATACTTCTTTGGGATGACCAGTTCTATCTGTTCCTGTGTCTGGGAATTAACACAGACTCGGTACAGTACACCCATTACACTTTCTAAAAACAGGTTCCCCTTCTTTGTGTTTCACCCCCACCTGCCTAAAGTAACCTTGGAGAGAAGCACCATTAGTTTGTTCAGAAGCAAAATCACAATTGGTCATCAGACTGGTTTTGGCATTTTATCCCTTATATCCATCAGTCTTTTGTTGCCACTGCTTTTTCAGGAGTCTTCATTCCTGCCAGGATTTCCAGATCTTGGAGCTGGGCTGAAAAAAGTCTTGATTAAGCTACCAAAGGGAAAACTGCCCTCATCATCCAGGTTTGTCTTTGCCTGTGCTCTTGTCATCACAGCTGCTGAAACTGCAGGTTTTTCTCCATCTGTGATTAACTTAGCAAAGCCTGGAAAGTCATTTCCAATTATCACAGGTACAGGTAACTTCGGAACCACTCCTATTTTCATTTGGTATGACACACCATTAATGCTGAGAGTCAGCTGAGTGGTGGTACCTAATCCAGATACCGCTGGCACTAACTGTAAGGGAGGCCGAGGTCAGGAAACATAAGCAGTCCAGGAGAAATTGTAAAAAACTACTAGTGGTGATTTATTATTCTAAATCACAAGAAAAAAAAATAAACAAATGAAAACATTTCAACATCTCTTCGTCTTCAGGTCAGATCCATTGAGCATAAAACACTTTCTCTCCAAGTCAGCAGAAAACAATTCCGGACATGGAACCAGCAGGTCCTGTCTCTCTTCAAGTCGGTCTCCCACATCTTCTCAGAAAGACATCATCTGTACTTGCTGGTTGCTAGGTATAACACTGTGACCCAGCTAGTAGCTAGCCAGAGCACTGTGACAAACTCCATCAATCTGAGACCACACTCTGTCACAGTGGCCGCTGCAATCATTTCAACAACTATAGTTCCTATATCAGGGAACCCAGTTACATACATAAGCAAGGTAGAGACAATGAAAAAGGAAAGTACAGCAGATAAAGGCAAGATTTGACCGTGCAGTCCAACAGAAAGTCAGAAAAGACAGAGATAGTATTAATAATCCTGGATTCAGACTCCCTCCTACATAACACAAATGGGACAGGGCTTAACCAACCCTGTCACAGACATCAAACTCATCTACCCTAGCTATGGCTTCTAATTCACAGATTTTGCTACTTAGATGCCTTGCATTCATGCAGTCAAATTTCCAGCTTAATTAATCCCACCTCTTCTATAGTGCCCTTGCTAGAATGAAACACTTATCACAGTTTCTAGTAGTGACATCTTGTGGGATCCTGTGGGAATACAATGTAATCTAATGGCAATTGCTCAGATTTGTCATACGGAAAATAGTGAATCTGCCACCCTGTGCTGGAATGCTGATATAAACAACTGAGGTCAGGGTAAAACTGGCAAGATAAAAAATATATCTTAGCTAGCGACGTGAATAACAGCAACATTTAAAAAAATACTATTGTTACTGTCGTCACAATTAATATTTTTAAGGTTAATGTCATCACAGTGCAATACTGAACCGGTCAGGAGCTTTCACAATGCTGATGACATCACAATGCCTAGTGCAACACTGAAGTCAGCAGTTAAAAAATAAAAATAGCAAACTCTTCAAGCAAACTACAGATTTAAAAGCTATGACTTGTAAACTACGGTTGTATATACTGAAAATACAATACCCTGACTCAAAATAGGCAATGTATCATCATTTCTGAGTGGGTAGGACTTTCGTAAGTCATTCATGGCCTTGCCACTCATGAGTTATGGTCTTACCCCCTCACACTTGAAGATGTTCACTAATGCGTAAGGAGCTGATAAGGCTGGTAGCCCACAAGTAGCTCCTGTAGATTGGGTATAGTATCTTAGTTTACCTCCATTTATTACATATTCATCCAATCTTGTCTTAAATGTCTCTTTAGTGTTGTCTATTATTATATTCTTTGGTAAGCCGTTCCAAAGATTTAGCAGCCTCTGTATAATAATAATTTCTTTTATCCATTCTAAACTTTGTCACTACCTGTAGTGCATGTTCCCCCCCTGATTTTTGAATTTGTATCTTTAAATGTGATACTTCATTCATGAGATGGGGTTCTTAATCATATCATAAAATAGTAATGCACCACCTCTTTTTCTATGTTCCTCCAATGTACAGAGTTTTAGTATACCTACAAAAGAACCCCAGAGTTTACCTAGTCTTTATACAGTTTATCCTGAATGTCCGATATTATTTTGGTAATTTTGTGCTGCATCCTCTCCACTATGTCAACATCCAACTTCCTGTATGGGCACCACAGTTGACTACAGTAATCCAAAAGTGGTCTTACATGATATGTATACAGGGGCATTATTAACACTGTATATATGCTTTACTTTTTTATATTTCTTTTGATGGCATGCAATACCCTGTTTGCTTCTGACACTGCATTGGTATATGGATCTTTAAAGTCCAGATTATTATTTATAAGTATTCCTATATTTTTTTTTTGTTGTTAGTAGCTTTCAAGATAGAATTACTTAATACATACTGGTGTGGAATAATGTTTTTTCCGTAAGTGAAGAACACAACACTTGTCTAGGTTGAAAGTCATGCCTCATTTATAAGCCCAGTTGGTTACAGTATCCAGATCTGCCTGAATTCCTTTTATTTGCTCTAAAGTATCACTTGGTCCTCCTAGTTTTGTATCATTCTGTAACCCAGTTCTGAACGTTATTATTTACGTCAGAGATGAACAGCTGAAATATAATGAGGCCTAGTACCAATCCCTGGGGCACCCCACTTGGCAGCTGGACCTCCATATAGAGAGGCAGCCATTCACAGCTCCCCTCTGACATTGATCAGTGAACCAGTTAGCAACCCATCTTACTATACTTTTATCAATGTTGACCCTAATCAGTTTTTTCAACCACTGCCCAATGTGGCACTGTATCAAAGGCCTTATAGCATTTGAGTAAGAAAACATCTGCTGTACCTCCCTGATCTAGTATATAATTTATTTTTTCATAAAAACAAATTAGATTTGTTGCACATGAACGTTAAGTGGTGAAACCATGTTTTTCCCAGTCTAAATTATTTATCTGAATCAGAGTCAGAATTCTGTCCTTGATTATTGATTCTAAAAGTTTGCCCAGCACAGATGTTAAAGGGGTACTGACAGCTTTTCCCCGCTATTTTTGGTAACCTTCAAACATTGTGCCTTTTGGCACACACCTACATCCTTTGTACTGTACAATACCCTCACAGAACTAAAAAATAAGTGACTGTACCCGTTTTTGTATTTTGTAGTATCATTTGGTTTTACCTTGGTCCGAGGTAAAATCACGCGCCACCGGAAGCATATCCTGGTTGAGGACGCACGTCAGGCATGAGCGCAGTCCCAAAGTGGCATTTTATAACATGCCCACTCTACAAACATGCTGCCCCTGTAAATTCTACAATTGCAAACTGCATGCGCAAGATTTCAGCTCCGGTTAGAAAATGTTAATTGTGACAGTCGCAGTGCTCAATTTGGGTTCTACAGTATCAGGAGTGGTTTGCAATTGTACAACCTGATAAACAGGTACAATTGCTTATTTTTTAGTTCTATGGGGTTTAAGCATATAGGATGGTAATTACAGATATTTTGTCTATCCCTTTTTTATGAATAGGAGTGATTTTGGCTGTTCCCCAGTCCTTTGGAACTTTTCTTTCACATAATGATTTTTCAAATAATATTTTTAATTGGATGACGATACTTTCTTTTATTAATTGGGAGCATTTGTGGAGAGATGCTGTCTAGGCCAGGAGCACTAAATGATTTAAGATAATCTGTTTTCTAATTTATTTCATCAACCTTTATTTTGAAGCTGTTATAAGTTTCAAGCAAATTCTGGTAATGAATTTTACTGGTCAAAAATACTCATTGAATATAAATATAAATAGAGTTGAAAAGGACGGTATAATTTTGTATAACCATAGTGAGTTTAACCTGCTTTTTTCAGGGAATTTATATAACTACAACATTGTTTGCTGTTCTTTTTAGTTGCACTGGATGCAGTCTTGATTTCCATTTTTCCTTTGCTTTGTTAATTGTGTTTTTATATGTTTTTGTGCTTTTTTAATATTTTCCCTAAGTCACTGCTGTTTTATTTTGTTTATAGTTGGAATACATTTTTTTCATTAACATCAGTATTTTTTTATTTAACCATTTGGGTTTTATCCCTTCACTGCTGTATCTTTTAACATGTTTTATATGCTTGTTACTAACCTCCAATATAATCTGTTTTAAACATGTCCAAGTCTCTTCTGCTGTTTTGCCTTTAACCAGGGTATTCCAGTCAATCCTGTAACTACTGTATATCTGTTTATGGCTTCCTTATTAGCCGTTTTATATAAATAAACTTCTCTACAGCCTTTTAACCTACTGTATGTGCATAGCAGATTGACACTTATGCAAGATAGTCACTATCACCTAATGGCTGAATGACTTCACTGTGTTATTCCAATAGACTCTGTACTTATAAAAAAAGTCCACTAAAATAATCTGCATATTTTGAGTTAGTCCACTGCATATCCCCTATTTACTCCAGTATTGGTATTATTCTAATACCAGAGACATGAGTTCAGGTGGAATCTGCATTAGCTCCCATGGAGCAAAAGGCTCCCAGTAACTTATGAATCTAAATCCTGACTCCTTACACCATATCATTAGCTGTGCATACTCTCACTGAATAACTCTGCCTCTCCTGTTTTGTGTGTTGTATGAGTAACATCTCTAAGAACACTCCCTGAGATGTCCACAATCTTTCTCCCCAGTTGCCTCAGTTTTTGCAGTCATGTTAATTTATTACTAGGGGAGAATTTAGCCCTTACATCCTTGACCCTACCTCTTTTCAGACCATTCCACCACCAATGAGCTCCCCTGATGCAAAAGGCTCCCAGTGACTTATGAATCTACTGTAAATCCTGACTCTTTACACCATACCATTAGCCATGCATTTTCTCACTGAATCACTCTAGGAGCACGTCTATTCACTCCTGTCAATTCATTCCCCGAAAACTCACTCCCGACCGTTCATCCCTGTCAATTTCGCTCCCTATCTAACTCGCTCCATGTCAGTTAGCTCCTGCAAACAAAATCAGTACACAGTGCCTGCAAGCAAAAACGAGCTGACGGATATAGATATCAGTATAGAAACAGACTAGCAATTCACTGCCTGCAAGTAAAAACACACATGGATATCAGTATCGAGTTAGACTAGGTGAACAGTAACAGACTTGGTGATTCAGTGCCTGGAAGTAAAAACATTACTTTTAAAAGTTTGTAGTACTCTGGCAATGACAGCTCTGTTAAAGTATGGGAGTTTGGTGGGCACCGTGCACATGTACATGCTGTATAGTCCCTTTAATGTTTTTGTCATAGTTCCCTGTGCTTCCAAGGAAACTTGCTCCTTAGAATGAAGCAGGATTTGTGCTGTTGCATCCTGCATACATGCTGCATGCTCTTTGGCAGCATTTAATGCCTCTGCATGCTCCACTGCAGTGGGGTCTGGTGCATGGGAGTGCTGACTAAAAGTACTGATTATCAGAGGGTCGGCATAACTTTTAGTATGCACTCGAGCATTGCAAGTTTTTTTTTTTGACTGCAAGTTCACATTGCCAGATGGATTTTCCATTGAAGCCACGTTTATGGTGTGTGTAAATGTAGTTCTCCGAGTCCACCAGCTTTTTCTTTTTGCGCTTGGACAACACAAACCGCCCTTCCATTTTCAGATGCGACACTTTGTGTGAGGATGAGGCCGCCTTTTTCAATAAATTCAGCTGACTGCTTATTGGTAGATGCATTGAACAGGTGAAGAGCACTTAATGTTAATGCTAACAGTGTGATTATTACTATTCAGTGTTGGGAATGTAATCTATATTGGTACCAGGAGTGAAATGACAGGGCGCGGGAGTGTAAGAAGCAAGTTGACAAGGGAGCTAATCGTCGGGAGTGTATTAACGCAGAGCGAGTTGATGGGAGCGAATTGTCATAGACACAATAACTCTCTGCCTCTCCTGTTTTGTGTGCTGCATGAGTAACATCTCTAAGATCACTCCCTGAGATGTCCATGATCTTTCTGCCCAGTTGCCTCAAGTTGGATTGGAGGACATCTGGCCCACACTTTCAAATATTGTTCATACCAGCATAGACAAAAAAACTGTGATTCCATCCCAATCCCCTCCAGCAACCAATACACCTGGTGGCAAAATCCTGGCCCCTTCGCCCAGGAGACAAAAGACTTATCAGGTTCTCATGGTACTGGCCACACACAGCCCAATCCATACATCTAATAATAGAATCCCAGCCAACTTAATCTGCTTTCAATGCCCACTACCCCTCCCCAAGAGCAGGACCATGGCCTGTCATTATCTGCCCCAGCTGTCTCCTGTACCCCTACAGAATTACAGTCAAGGGGGAGAGTAGCTCTTCTGCTAGGGGAAGGAAAGCTACTCCTTCCAATCTACCCAACCATGAATTCCCCCCCCCATGTGGCTCCCCAACTCTAGCCAATGAAACATCCCCCTTCTACCTCCCCCCAACTGTCACCATATGTGAGCTATTCTTCAACTGTACTATGAAAACAGTCCATAAATAAAGTTTCAATAGAGTACAGTTATAAACCTATTAGCTTTTGCATGCTCAGTGGTTACTAACTACGAAGTAAAATGTGAAACACATTTATTGTCTTTAGGTTATATGTTAACTACACTATATACAGTAAATGTGCACTGCACTGGATGTAGCGAAAAAGGAACCTTTATGCAATCTAGAGATTGCTTGCTCAGTACATTGCACAGACTGCACTGTTAAAGTGAGGAAATATCCATAATCTCATAATCTTTACAGTGAACACATAAAGTTAGTCAGAAGATAGCTGAAAGTACATTACTGTGCCTCTGATACCAGATTTACTGTCCTGAGATACACTGCTCATAAAATTCTCCAGTTTTTACACAGAGTAGTAGCAAAAAAGAGATATGGGCCACCCAACTTCTCAGTCATAAACTTGTTAATTTATCACATCAACAACCTGAGTATGTACCCTTAGACCAGTTACCTTATATCAGATGGCAGAGGCACGTAAAGCATCCAACCCAGAGGTCCTGAATCGGGGAAGGAGGCAAGCTCATGCAGATGGCACTGTAAGTTGGGGTTATATAGGCAAGAATTAAAGCCTCTGCGTACTCCTGCACAAATATAGTATGCACACACAACACCTATATGGAGTCATTTAATGCTCAATGTGTGGGTTGTCATTGTTTCATTATGCATATAGCGAGTGGATCATTCTCAGCCTGACTGAACAAGAAAGATAACTTGTCTAGTTTATTTTCTCTTCATACCTAATTAGCCTTGTGACCTCAGTGACTAGGACATCACAACATGTCAAGAAGAGCCAATTATCTGTGGCTGGCTTGGTCCTTAGTGATGTCATCACAATAAGTGAAATCACAATGCTGATGAGGTATGAAGAGGAACAGAGCTATATATGCCAATCTCCAGGTTAAGCACTACTCTTCACGTCTCACCTAATATTATCAGGTTAAAAACCTTCTAATGAGCAAATGGGAAAAGAAAATTACTAAAGAAATATAAAGTAGGAACTGGATGCTTTTAAATATTAATATCATTTTGCTGCCTGGTATATTTGATGCTATTAGCTCTTTAAGCTGCTCAGTCAGCATCTTTTTTTTTTTATCTGCTTTACTTTTCTGGACCGGCTCCCATCAGCCCTGCTTCGCACCCAGACCCATCATCCATCAAACTGGGTCTTACCCATCTGGTTAACAGCCCTGGATTGCCCCCCAGGGCACAGCCTTCGAGAGGGGTTCCCCTTTCTCTCGTGGGATGACAGTGTGTGGTCCCTGGGCTGCCACGGGGCAGTGGTGTGAGGCAGGCAGCATTCAGCCTGGCCCAAGTTTTGCCGTGGTCTCCCTGGGAGGCAGGATGTACAGTAAGGTCAGGGGCACACGTGCCAATGTCAGCCCTGCCTCCACTAACTACTTGACCCTGCTGTCAGATCCCTGGTCTCCACTAGTGGTCAGCAAGTCCCCACCCTCTCCCCCAAGGAGCAGAGCAATCCACAGAATGCTCTATCCTCCTCCTCCTGGCCGGCCCTCCGACACCAAGGCTCGCTTCTAAAGCCAGGTCATCGGTATCGGGAGCGGTAGTGCTACCACTGTGCCAGCAGGCCCGCAGTACAGTCATCATCTTTGACAATGTGTTACCTGAAATGTAAGTCTGAAAATTCAATTTTCCTACAAAAAAAACGAAACAACACATTTCACTTCAGATGTTATCAAATACAGCTACAGAACTTACTTGCAATTAATCCAACTCCATTAGCAAGTGATCCAACCCATGCTGTCAACCCTTTGCCTTCTCCAAAAGCATCCAACCATTCTGGGTACAGCACTCCAACAGCTAGTGGTGATCCATACGCTAGGAACAGAACCATAAAGGAAGAAATAACAATCACCCAGCCCCAGCCGCCATCAAGGTTTTTTGTATAGGTCATCCTTGGGAGTTGGTCTTATAAGTTTACGTGGGACACCCTGTGCAAACAAAAAATACATATGTATATTACAAAGTGAATAAACATACTTAACCTGTTCTGTCCTGGGTGGCCACTTTGCCTCAGGTTAAGTAATGGATGGTTTGGACTTCATATGAAGTCTATTGGAAGTAATGACAAATGCTGGTGTTCTCTTCAACAAAGCAAATAGTAAATATGTCTGCTATTAATGTGGTTAATAAACATTAGAGGTTAGAAATAGTTATACAGCCCTCGTTTCACAATTTCCATCCAGTAATTCCTCTCAGTAAATATTTATACTTTTGCAGACAATGTACAGTGAGTAGCAGCACATGTTAGTAGCAGCACTGATATTATTTTGTTTTAATATATGGCTAAGCCTTTTTAATACCATACAAAAAATGCCCATAATACCATTGCTCAAGCAGTGATAACAGCATGGTTGAAAAGTGATAATACTATTGTTCTCAGCCCATACTATCGTTCAGTGCTCTGAACGATAATATTATCACAAAAAAAAATCACAGTGCAAGTGCAAGATTGCCTTGTGGAGAGTGGGAGATGGCTTTCAGTGCAACTGTCACAGACAGTAAAAGCTGACTCCCCACTCAGTCAAAATCAGAAAAATCTAAGCTGCAGACACATACCCTAACAGGCACACATCTAACCTTCCCTTCTGTTTACTCTGCTTCCTGCCCTTCCGACAACTGCACCACTCGCCCCCACAGACTGCTCGCATACAGATGCCACCATTTTTTCCAACATAATTATTCAAGAAACACAAGCAGAACCAACAGAAACACACGCTGGATGTTTCAGGGGCATCTCTATGTTCTGGCATCCATAGCAACACCAGCCAAGCACCTCCCTTAAAGAGACATGCATTCACACTGCAGCACCCTGCCTGCTTATCACCACATTGCTACAAAACACTGAAAACTCCTTGGCCAGGATATTCAAAGGGGTTGCACATGGCGCAACAGTGCTGCACCATGCACAACCCACGGATGTGCCCCGGCATGATATTCAAAACAGGATGCTGCACAGCTAAATCCCAATGCGCTGGGGCGCACTAGACAGGCGCGGGCGCAGTGTGGGGGGCATGCCCATGCATATTTGGCACATCCCGATATTCAGCACATATGCAGGCACCCACCCACTTTGCACCGCACAAGGGGGTGCAAAGATCTGCCCTTAAAAAAGGAACAAGTCAGAGGACACCCACAGGCCGGCCACCATATTGCTGAGCGCAACACGGCAGCCACCTGCTCTGGGTGGCCACCTGACCTCCCGAGTCACAGGTCGGGCATCATCCCCCCCCCACGCCCGATTGTGGGCTTAGTAAATATAAATTAATCCCTGGTAGTCCAGTGGACAGAATCCTAGCCCGATCGCAGGCTGTGTAAATGAAGATAAATCTCTGGTGGTCAGCGGTACCCCCTCCCCACCCACCCACTCAGACCCGACATCCCACTCCCTGGTCAGCGGCGGGCGGCAGCTCCTCACCCGCAAGCCGCCTGGCCACCCACGACTGACAGTGTACAGTACAGCAGTACGCCCATTGCTCCATTGCCGGGCCAATAGGCATGCAGACCATACTGTACTACACAGTCCCGATATGCGAATGGAAAGGCCCCTTTAGCTACTCAAGCGGGTTCGGAGGTACCCTTTCAAGCCAGTCTCCCTACAACCACCTCTGGTTCACCTGGAATGTTCTTCGATCAGTAGGCTGGCTGAGCACCTCTGCAGTCATTACTCTCCTCCTCCCGCCTTGGTTGCCAGCTGTTGTAGAGTTAGCTCGCAATTGTCCATTGTGTTATTGCTAGAGGGACAAAGCAAGAGTGTTCCCTGAAATTGTAATTCCCCTGGATTGGTCTACTAAATTGCAGTAGCAGAGCCATTACTAAACAAAACTGTCCCAAAGCATGGGGGAAGGTGACCCAGGCCTTGGATCCCCAGAGGTTTCCTCCTCATAGGGCTTTTTTTTGTCTTCTTAGTGCCAATGGTCATAACATTAGTTGGGCATAGTTGTAGTCTCTAGGTCACTTAATTAGGTTTCCGCTGTTGGATGGAGTTGGGTGGCTGCCCTGTATGTGTCTCTTCACCCCCTTTGGCTGTTCTCTCTCTCCCCTTAGGAAGTCAGGCCTCCACGCCTTACAGTCAAACCTCCGAGCAGGTCGCTATTCACCTGTTTCCTGCCTGTTCTACTCAAACAATATGACCAACTGACCCATACTACCAACTGACCTATGTACAGGTCTTCAACTCAGATAAGTGTTCACTATCTTGTATGCTTTGCGCAACACTCTTTTTGGGCTTCTTCTTAAGGTACCTTTAGCCAAGGGAATCACTCCCACGACACCTCAAGGGGTGGAACCTTCCCCTAAGGTTCCTTGCCTTCGTAACCCTACCGGGCGGTATATCCCACTGATAGGCGAACAGCCAAAGTTTATTTACGTTAACACAAGCATGAAACCAGCTGCACAGGCACATTGAATTGGAAGGCTACAGCCTGTAGTTTAAGGGGGCAATGCAAATGGACACACCCCTATTTGGCCTATTTAAGGGCTGCTCTCCTCACTCCAGACACAAGAATTTTTTCTTGCCCCTCCATCCACTCCCTCGTCCACCAGCGGTGCGCCTCTCTCTCTCCCGAGGGCGTCTTCCTAAAGTACCTTTAACCAAGAGAATCACTCCTGCGGCACCTCAAGTGGTGGAACCCTCCCCTAGGGTTCCTTGCCTTCGTACCCTACAGGGTGGTATATCCCACCGATAGAGAGGCGAACAGCTAAAGTGTATCTACATTACAGAAGCATGAAACCAGTTGCACAAGCACATTGAACTATATCTAATTCATGACTGCCTCATATCTGGATTAAAAAAACAGATATTTCTTTGCTGATGATACCAACTTTATATCTCATTCAGCTCCTTCTCTAATCCAGAGTTATCTTGCTACTGCCTCTCTTTTGTTTATTTATTTCAGAATTCGGAAAAATACCTTAACAGAGTAATCTCCTGGATCTTCCTCGAGGTAATCTCTTGCAGCAGGTCATTACACATGGGAATTCAGCTAAAGGCATCATTTCCTCTGGATGACTTTTCAGCAGTTGACCCTGGGACTTCCCCTCAACACTACCACGTGGTGTCTGCCTGGCAGGTATACAAGGTGGAGGTCCCAGTTACTCCTCAGTTCTTTTCAACCATGACCTCCATGCAACAAGTCCTTCTTTGGAGCTCTGCTAAGTATCTGAGAGGTAGCAGCTGCTATGTCATCTTCTATACCGTTGATGACTGCTGACTCCTCTCTTTCCACTGTCAACAGCTCCCCCGTCGAATGTGGGTTCAGGAGTACTTGAGACGGTGGCAGCTGTTATGTAGTCTTCTACACCATCAATGACTGCTGGCTCCTCTCTTACCTCTGTCGATGGCTTCTCAGTTGACAGTACATTCAAGGGTACCTGAGATGATATCCGCTGTTCTGTCATCTTCTCCACTGTCGTTAATTGCTGACTCCTCTCTTACTTCCATTGACAGCTCCTCCATCTACGATGAGTTCTGGGATGAAACTGCGATTTCCAAGAGCTGCCTCCCCCTTCCGTGCTGTCTAGTCATCATCCATTAATGATGGCTTCAGGCCCGTCGATGATTCTGTCATCATCAACCGGTAAACCATGAAGTGGGTGCATGAGGAAGGGCGCCGTCCTTTACGGCGACTCCTTCCCGGCGCAATCCCTCACAGCAGTGGGGAGGGTTGGGTGACCGGATGAGGCTGTGGGTGAATTCAGCGACAGCATGTCGCTATGCGTACATGTGTGGCGGGGGGGACGAGCATAGCGAGCGTGGGCTGGGAGGAGTGGAGAGGCTGTAGGGGTGGCGCTGCGGTGGCTGGCTGAGCTGTGTCATGGCATCGGGGTTGGCGAGTGGATGCAGTGGCGAGTAGCGGGTTTGGGTCCAGGCACTGGTGCAATTTTATTGCGCCGACCCAAACCTTTTTTCCCTGCTTCGCCCCGACATGCACCCCAGAGATGAGATTCCTTAAGTAGGGGTGCGGGTGGTAAGCCCCTGTGAGGGGGCGTGAGTGCAGGCCCCTCCCCCAGAAAGCAGTAAAATAGTGTCCTGGTACCGCTGTCCTGACGCGCCAGGGTTTTCAGTGTGCCAAAAATGTTTTAGGCACTCTGAGTGATAACGGCAATTGCCTTTAGGCATTCGCCATTATCACATAAATCCTCATCGACCTTGCCTTATGACCACTGATGACTATTTCTGGCACTGCAGGGGCTTTAAGCTTGTAGACAATCCCATCGTCGATGACTAGCCTTGCCTGACAGGGCTTCATACTGGCACCCTCATCGACGATCACGGGGGTCCTATATATACCACTCATCGACAGCTACACTGCTTACTCCTACTCCGTTATTGGTTCCAATACACTCTGTCCAGTCAGCCACAGCTACTTCCACTGGACAGATAGCCATGATTGATGTCCAGGCTCTTGTAAATACCATCCTGGACCTGACTCAGACCCCGCACCCCCCCCCCAAGAGGGGTTTGTTCTGGTCTTTGCTTCCTCTAGGCCTCTGTCGGCCAGTGGACAGCCAGCTCTTCCCCATCTCTCTGGGCCTGTACACCCAGGATGTAGACATGGAGGACCCTTTCCTGCAGGAATGGGATCTGGCTGACCTGGAGGACAGGGACAGCATGGACCACGAGGAATCCCCTCTGTCCTCTACTACCACCTTCTCTTTTCGAGCGGAACCTACTCCTGAACTCCCTTGTTCTCCGCCAGATGACCCAACGTTTTCAGACATTATGATCCACCTCCAGAAAACGTCTGGATTCCAGGGCACTGAGCAAGATGCTTCGAGGAAGAAATTGGCTCAGTAACTGGGTGTGCTGGAATGCCCCACTCTGGTCATCCCCCCACTTGGTGGACACCTTTGAAGAGGCTATCATGGCTGCATGGAAGCAACCTTTCAAGATTCCCTCCAGTCCATGTAAGGCTGATAGGATTTATCAGGCTCCAGCAGATCACCTCTATTTCATGTCTCTGCCTCAGGCAGATTCAGTGGTGATTATTGCCACACATGATAGGTCCTCTAGACCTCAACACGAGTGCTCAAGCCCCCGGATACGGAATCCAATAAATTGGATGTCATAGGGAAATATTTTTTCCCTCGGCCACCTTGTCTATATGTATACTTAAATACATGGGACACCTCCTGAAATGTCAGAAGCAAATCCTAAAGGCCTTCCAGGCAACAGTCCAGTCCCTTTTGGTGGGCTCTGTCGAGGAAAAGATGACAGTGAAAATGTTTACTGCAGTGGCAGTATGCTGCCACCTGCTGAGGGCCACTTATGATGCCGTTGATACTCAAGGGAATCAACAAAGTCCAAGAGGGTAGCATCTTTCAGAAAAAGAGATGTGCAAGAACAAGGGGGCACAATTTGAAGATAGAGGGGGGACAGCTCAGAGGTAATGTGAGGAAGTATTTTTTCACAGAGAGGGTTGTGGATGCATGGAACTGCCTCCCTGAGGAGGTCGTGGAGTCAAGAACAGTGGAGGAATTCAAGAATGCATGGAACAGACATAAGGCAGTCCTAGTTGGGGGTAGGAGGAAGTAAACTGTTGGTTAACTAGGATCTGCAGCTTTTCTGTTAGGTAGGAAAATGGGCAGACTAGGTGGGCCAAGCGATCCTTATCTGCCATCAAATTCTATGTTTCTATGTTTCTATGGCTCAAGCATAGAAACATAGAAACATAGACTTTGACGGCAGATAAGGACCACTTGGCCCACCCAGTCTGCCCAATTCCCTACCTACTGGATAAGCTGCAGATTCTAGTTAACCAACAGCCTGTTTCCTGCAACCCCCCACTATAATTGATTTGTGTCTGTCCCATGCATGTTTGAATTCCCCCACTGTTTTAGACACGACCTCTCCTCAGGAAGGCTGTTCCATGTATCCACCACTCTCTCCGTGAAAAAGAATTTCCTCACATTACCCCTGAGCCGTCCCCCCTCTATCGTTAAACTGTGTCCCCTTGTTCTTACACATCTCTTTTTCTGAAAAATGCTACCCCTCCTGGACTTTGTTGATTCCCTTGAGGTACTTGAACGTTTCTATCATGTCCCCCCGTCCCTCCTTTTATCAAGGGTATACATATTAAGCTCTCTCAGTCTCTCTTCATATGGTTTCTGATGTAGACCCTGCACCATTTTAGTTGCCCTCCTCTGGACTGCTTCCATCCTGTCTATGTCCTTGCATAGATGAGGTCTCCAAAACTGCACACAATACTCCAGATGGGGTCTCACCAACTGTCTGTATAGAGGGATAACCATTTCCCTTTTTCTACTTGTGATGCCCCTTCCTATGCATCCCAGTAACCCCCTGGTTCTCCTTACTGACTTTTCACATTGCTTTGTTGTTGTTAGTACCTCCCCTGCTATTGTGTACTCTTCTCCTGGGTTTTTGTTTCCCAGGTGCATTACTTTGCACTTCTTTGCACTGAATCTAAGTTGCCATATGTCTGACCATTCCTCCAACCTTGCCAAGTCCCTTCTCATCTTTCTACCCCCTTTTGTGTATCAACTCTGTTACAGATCTTTGTGTCATCTGCAAAGAGGTATACCTTTCCCTTCAGACCCTCTGCAATGTCACTTATAAAGATGTTAAAGAGATTGGACCCAGTACTGAGCCCTGAGGTACTCCACTAGTAACCCCTTTCTTGGAATGTGTTCCATTCACTATTACCTTCCGTGTCCTGTTGTGCAGCCAGTTCTTACCCAGGCTACCACCCTGGGACCCACTCCCAGGCTGGTTAACTTGATTATTAATCTTTGTGTGGGACTGTGTCAAATGCCTTGCTAAAGTCTAGGTAGGCCATATCCACAGCCCCTCCTGGTCTATTACTTTGGTCACCCAGTCAAAGAAATCAATTAGATTAGTCTGACATGACCTTCCTGCTGTAAATCCATGTTGCTTTGGGTCCTGTGCCCTTGTACTCTAGGTACTCAACAATTCTTTCTTTCAGAAGTGATTCCAACATTTTCCCTACCACTGAGGTCAAACTTACAGGTCTGTAGTTTCCTGCTTCTGCCTTGCTCTCACTTTTGTAAAGGGGAATCACATCTGCCCTCCTCCAGTCCTCAGGTACCACCCCATCCTGCCATGATTGGTTAAAAAATGCAGTCAGTGGTGTCACTAGGTCCCC
This sequence comes from Neoceratodus forsteri, assembly GCA_016271365.2. Taxonomy (NCBI): domain Eukaryota; kingdom Metazoa; phylum Chordata; order Ceratodontiformes; family Ceratodontidae; genus Neoceratodus; species Neoceratodus forsteri. The sequence goes on from CM028135.1 coordinate 586,784,449, forward strand.
CCCTTAGTTCTTTTAGGATTCTGGGGTGAATCCCGTCAGGCCCCATTGCTTTGTCCACCTTGAGTTTTAGGAGTTCTTTCGGGACTCTTTCTTCTGTGAATGGACTGGTATCAACCCCCCTACCCAGAGTGCTTCTATTATCAGGTTTAGGTAACTGCTCCTTATCTTCTTTTGTGAATACTGAGCAAAAGTATTCATTCAGTATCTCTGCCTTTTCACTGTCTCCCTCTGCCCACCTCCCCTCTCCTTTATTAATCTTCACTATCCCTCCCTTAACCTTTCTATGCTCCCTAATGTACCTATAAAAGGTTTTATCCCCCTTTTTGACCGAGTTGGCTATTTTTTCCTCGGTTTGTGCCTTTGCTATTGTGACTGCCTTTCCTACTTCTTTCTGCTTTAATTGATACAGTTCCCTGTCGTGCTCCCTCTGTGATTCCTTATACTTTCTGAATGCAGCCTTTTTCTCCTTAACCTTCCCTGCCACCTCTTTTGAGAACCATAGTGTTTTTTTACTTCGCTTCGTTTTCTTTATTTGTTTTACACAAAGACTTGTTGCCTCTATGATGGCAGTTTTGATTTTTCTCCATTGTTCTTCCACCCCTCCTATTTGGCCATTTGCTAGTGCATTCTTCAGCTGTTCACCCATTTTGCCAAAGTCAGCCCTTCTAAAGTCCAGTATCCTTGTTTTTGTATGGCTTATCTCCATGGTTGTGCTCATTGTGAAGCACACTGTGCAGTGGTCGCTTGTTCCCAGATGTCTACAGACTTCTAAATTTGTGATCCTCTCTCCATTTGAGTGTACCAGATCTAGTATTGCTCCCTCCTGAGTGGGTTCCAGCACTAGCTGTCTAAGATCTGCCCCCTGCAGGGCATCGAGAATGACCCTGCTCTTGGATGTGGCTGCAGTACATGTCCTCCAGTTAACATCTGGCATATTCAGGTCCCCATCAACAGTATCTCCCTTTTCAGCCATTTTGAGAATGTCCTCTATCATTTTCTTGTCCATTTCCTCCCTTGAGCCGGGGGTCTGTATACAACCCCTGTGCGGATTGCGATGCCATTCCCCATCTCCAAGGTAACCCAGACTGCCTCCTGTCCTCCCCCTTTACTTTTTAGTTCTGTAGCTTTGATCCCTTCCCTTATGTATAGAGCTACTCCACCTCCTCTTTTACCTTCCCTGTCCCTTCTGTAGATTGTGTACCCTGGTATGTTGACATCCCATTAATGGTTCTCGGTGTACCATGTTTCTGTGACTGCCACAATATCCAATTGTTCATCTTCCATCAAAGCTACTAGCTTAGAAAGCTTGTTTCCCAGACTACGGGCATTAGTAGTCACTGCCCTCCATTTAATGTTGACTTGATCCTTTTTTCCCCCATCCCTGCTCTTATCGCTCTTATCTATTTTACCATTTACCCCAGTCCTGCCCTGTGTTGAGCTCTGTACCTCAGTGTTTACCCTACTACCTGCCATGTTTTGTGGGGGGAGGCTTGACTTTTCCTGCCTTTTATCAGTACCTCCCCCCTTATCTAGTTTAAAAGCTTGCCAAGGAAGCATTTAAACCTGTCACCTAGGAGCTTGGTCCCCTTTGTGGACAAATGCAGACCATCATACCAGTATAGACCTTTCTCTCTCCAGGTGGACCCCCAGTCCCCAATGAAGCCAAAGTTCTGTGCTCTGCACCAGTTTTGCAACCATTCATTAAACTGCATGGTGTGCAGTACCCTAGCCCCACTCCTGCCATGGACTGGTAGCACCTCTGAGAAGGTTACTGTGCTTGCTACCCATCTGAGGCCCCTCCCCAGCTCCACAAATTCATTCTGCACTGCACTGATCCCATGCCTAGCTAGGTCATTTGTCCCAAGGTGGACAATGATATCTAGTTTTCTCTCCTGTGATGCTGCTTCTACAATTGTGAGGATTCGCTTCTTGTTCCTCCAAGCCATGGCACCAGGCAGGCAGCTTGCTTCCTTCTCTCCCTTCCCCAGTTCTACCCCCCTAACAACTGAGTCTCCTATCAGTAGCTGTTTCCTTCCCCTGTGGTGTCCCTTGCCACCCGTTTGTGGGTCTCCCTTGTGGATGTCCTCAGCATTCTTCTGGGTCTCCACTGAGGGTGCCATCATAGAAGAACCTTGCTCTGCCAGAATGGCATCTGATTTATGTAGAGGTACAACTGGGGGGCCTCGCCTCTGGTCCACCACCTGCACCCTCCCAGAACCCACTGTGGTCCTACTGCTCTTCATACTCCGAAACCTCTGACTCAGTGGTTGTGGCAGTGGTGCTCTTTGGGAGGGGGAGGCCTCCTTAGTCCTTACTAGTTCAGCCTGGAGGTGGGCAACCTCCTCTCTCAGAGCTGACAGTTGCCTACAAATAGGACAGCAACCTCTGCAGGAGTCTGTCTCAGGCGACATGCCTGGATCAGGGTGTCCGGATTTTCACAGGAAGTACAGCAATCTATCCTGAATGTTCCCTTTAAAGGTGTTCAGCTGTTTGGCCCACAGACCCAGAATATCTTGAAAGATTTACAGGACTCCAGTCGTACACTTCAGTCAGTGCAGATCCTTTACCGTCCTAAAGCCAAAACAGCCTTCAGGTGCTCGAGGGCCACCCATACAGGGGTCGTCCCTCAGCTCAAAGGCACCCTGCCAATAAGAGAAAACCTCAGTTGCAATTGCCAGGTCCAAGAATTGCTCAGAAACCCCGTTCCATTCCAGCTGCCCCCCAGCAGTGCCAGTCTTCTGCCTGAATGTCTTCCTCCGGTCATGGGATTGGAGACCCTACCCACAGCCACTGGGGACAGGTTTTCCTTGCAGCTGCAAGGGTGGCGCACTATCTCTTCTGACCACTGGCTCCTGCAACTGATCAAGACAGGACACACACACTGGAGTTCATGGAGATGCCTCTTCTTTTAGCACCCAGGATCTCTCACTGCCCCCCAGACCAGGCGTTGGTCCTACAGACCGAGATAGATGCTTTGCTTTCAAAAAAGACCATAGAACCAGTTCCCTTTCCTCAGAAGGGTGTGGGATTTTACTCCCACTTTTTCCTGGTTCCCAAATGGATGGGATATTTATGCCCCATTTTGGATCCAAGGTGTTTCAACCTCTACATCACTTACCAAAAGTTCCACATGGTGTCTCTTTTGACACTTCTCCCTTTGCTGAACACGGAAGACTGTCTCTCCTCTCTAGATATGAAGGATGCGTACCTCCATATCATCATGCACTCGGCTCACAGACTGTTTCTCCGTTTCATGTTCCAGGGTCACTATTACCAATTCAGGGCCCTTCCTTTGTCTTTCTGTGGCCCCAAGGGTATTTACAAAATGCCTAGCAGTGGTCACATCGGCCCTCTGCAGGGACGACGTGTATGTCTTTCCCAACCAGGATGACTGGCTCCTGAAAACATCCTCCAGCCAACAGCTGTCTCTCACACTTTCTCAAACCCTACAGTTGTTTGCCCAAGTGGGGACTGCAGTAAACTATCCAAAGTCTAAGATGGACCCTACACAATGCCTCCAATACATCGGAGCCATGCTAGACACTTCCATGGGGAAGGCATATCTGCTCATAGCTCGGATGGGCACCCTGATTTTCTTGACATGCTGATTACAGTCCAGCAGATTAGTCTTCACAGAAGACTACCTCTGCCTCCAGGTACATTTGGTGACCACAATAACCAACAGTCCCCAATGCCAGGTTAAATATGAGGGTCCTTTAGTGGTCCCTCAGAGTCCAATGGAACCAGAAAGAGGATGATCTTGATGCCCTGGTCAGGATGTCTTCCCCGGCTTTTTGAGTTCTACAATGGTGGAAGACCAGAGACAATCTAATGCGAGGAATGCCATTCTGATCTCCTGTCCAGAGTCTCATTCTGGCTATAGATGCCTCCTTGACAGGGTGGGGTGCTCCTCTCCCACACGTCAGGTCACAATGATCTTGGACATCAGTGGAGGCCTGCCTCCACATCAATGTCTTGGAGCTGAGGGCATTTCTCTATGCCTTACAGGCGTTCCGAGACTCACCTCGCCCCTGGTTGCGTGCAAATGCAATCAGACAATTCTACGGTGGTTCACTACCTAAACAAACAAGGAGGCACCCATTCATACTATCTCTGCAGAGAATCAATGAGGGTGTGGTATTGGGTGATCCAGAGAAATATTCATTTTCTGGCAGTACACATCGATACCCTGAGCAGATCCACTACCCACGCTGAGTGGGAAATCTGATCTGACATTCTAAACGTCTTCCTCTTGTGGGACCAATCTCTCTTTTTCTCTCTGTCCTGGGACTGTGTGGTAGGACACATTATCTCTTTCCAGGACAGGGAGATTTCTTTGTGCTTTCCCACCCTTTCCACTCATTCAAAAAGTATTACTCAAACTGGTCCAGGATGGGGCATCTATGATTCTCAAAGTGCCATTCTGGCCCACACAGATTTGGTTCCCGCTACTTCTACAGCTCTCAGAACCAGAGCCACTATCCCTGCCAGTTTTCCAGGCTTTACTGTCCCAGGCACAAGGCTCTCTGTTACACCCAGACCTTTGCTCCCTCCACCTGCACACCTAGCTCCTGAGGACATAGTCCTTTCACGCTTCTGGGTGTCACCAAAAGTAGAAGTTGTCTGGACAACTAGGAAGCTGTCTAATTGGTCTTCCTGTTTCATGAAGGGGAAACGCTTCTCTGTTTGGGCATCTACACTGGACTTGGATACTTCATCTAAATATAAGAAGCCTTGCCCCAAAACATGACCTGCTTCAAGTGTTAGCTGCCCAATATGCTCCCGACATCATCATCCTGACTGAAACCTGGCTAAAACCCAGCATAATGGACCCATCCATCGCCATCCCAGGTTTCTCTGTTACCCAAACTGACCGCCCCACTAGAGGTGGTGGAGTTGTTATCTATGTCGCCGCTGACAAACTCTTCCCTGTAACTTTAGCTAAGATGGAGCCCCAAGCCTATGAGCTACTAATGCTTCAGCTGTCCCTCTCCTTCTCGCTCCCTATCTACATTGCAGGGGTCTACTGCCGACCTGGTACCCCTTCCGCTACTGTCACTGACCTTATAAGCCATTTAGTCTCTCTCGCCCCCCTCTGGCGAACTGTATATTATGGGAGATTTTAATCATAACTGGCCTTCTCCCTCCCTCAGAAAAACCCGGACAGATATTACTGCTTTAAACCTTTCCCAGCTCATCACTGACCCCACCCGCATAAACCTTAAATCCGGCAAATCACTTCCTGATTGACTGGGTACTCACCTCACACCCCCACTGTATTCTCCAAGCTGGCCTACTACCTGACTCCATTAGCGACCACCACATTGCCTACTTAATCCACAAAATCCATCACCCCAAAGCATCCCCTAAGCATCTGCTACAACGTTCCTACAAATCACTAAACTAACCCCCCTGCTGAATGGCCTAGCTCTAGCTAACTGGGGACCTAACTCAGCAAATGTTACCATTGATGACTCCCTTGTGCATGTTCGCAGCACATTCCTTAATGTCTGGGACAAACACGTCCCACATAGATGCATCAGGGCTAGGGGGAGTCACTTACCTTGGATTACCCCTGAACTAATTAATACCTTGCCAAAATGCCAGTGACAAGGCCTGAAAAACCTAATCCTCGCTCCTCCCATGTGACAACAACTACTGTATGCTATGAAATAAATGTACTAAGGCTGCTAGGCTAGTTAAAGCAGAGTACTTTAGATCCACCGTTCAGGCCAACATAAAGAGATCTTCCAAATTCCGGAAAGTTATTCACTCCCTTTTCTCCCCCACCACTGCCAGCCCCACCCCCTCACTGGAGACAAATGGTTCACTCCACCACAACCCTCTCGTTGTCTCCACCGAATTCAATACCTAAATCACCTCCTGTGCTGCAACTCTCCTCGCCTCTCTACCAAAGGCTGCTCCCCCTTGACCCACTGCAGGGGCTAAGAACTCTCTTGGCCCCAACTCCTTATTTACAAACATCTCTCCTGCCGAGGCTCTAAACGCCTTACTTACCCTCAACCCCTCTAAAGGCAAATCTCCTGAAGGGTTGGACACCAAACTTCTCTACCTTTCAGCGCCTGCCATTGCTGCTCTACTTGCCGACCTCCTGAACCTGTCCTTCACTGCTGCAGCTGTTCCTATGGAGTGGAAGCATGCTATTGTTCTACCCCTGCCCAAAGGTGACCCATCCTCCCCTGCAAACTACCGTCCTATCTCGCTCCTCCCTGCCCTCGCTAAACCTCAAGAATGCCTTGTGCTTTCCCAGCTCTCCAATTTCCTCTCTAACTCCAACTTCTTCACACCCTACCAGTCTAGATTTAGGAAGAACCACTTCACTGCCACCTCCCTGCTAAGACTCTCTGACACCATCCTTTCCAGGATGGACAAAGGGCCTAATCACCTTGGCCATCTTTGTCAACTTAGCTAAAGCTTTCGACACCATCTCCCATCCCCTACTTCTAACCAGCCTCTCTGCTGCTGGACTAGCTGAGTCTGCCACAAACTGGTTCAGTTCCTACTCGATAGGCAGAATCCAATCAGTCAGAATTGCTGATTTCACCTCCCATCCTCTCCCCATTGATACTGGTGTTCCTCAGGGTTCGGTACTTGGCCTTATCCTTTTTTCTATCTTTCTCAATGACCTTCCACTAATCTGTTCGTCTTACTCCATACATACGTACGCAGATGACACAGTTCTATTCTCCTTCGGCCGCACCGCTGAGAAGGTGACTATCAGCCTTCAAGCCGACTTTCATAAAGTCCAGGTCTGGTTTAGCTCTCACCAACTCTCAATGCCAAAAAGACAGTCTCCATGACCTTTGGCACCAGGCAGAGACTGTCCAGGCTGACTGCACTCCCTAACTTCCACACCATCGACGGGACAGTCCTTGAAGACACCACTACCTTCAGGTACCTAAGGGGTTTGGCTTAATCAACACCTCTCCTTCTCTGCACACATTGATGCTATCCTGAAGAAACTGCGCCTGAAGCTTGGTGCCTTGTACAGGAACCACAGTAGCCTCCCATTACCTGTGCACCATGAAATTGTGTAGAAGATGATCTTACCTACTTTTGACTACTGTGATATAGTCTACAGTTCCGCTCCCAAGTCTACCTTATCCATGCTGGACCCCCTCTTCAATGCTTTCTGCTGCTTTTGCTCTTGATGCCCCCCCTCACTCCATCACTGTGAGCTCTACCGCTCACTGACATTACCCTCCCTTGGTAACCAATGTCTTCTCCACAGTGCTAAATTCGTGTCGAAATTCTGACTCGGCACACTCCCACTCTACATTACCCCCTTCCTATCCTCCCCACATAACCCCTACCATACCCTCAGATCAACTGACTCCCGACTACTGTCAGTTCCTCACCAGCGAACCTCTGCTGGCCATGCCACTTTCTCCCACCGCCTCCCTCAATTCTGGAACAACCTCCCGCACCAAATTCAGCACTCCTCCTCCATGCATTCTCTATCCACCACCCTATCCAACTTTCTCATGGTAAACTGCACCTGATACCATCTACCTACTTCTTTTCCTCCCCTACTCATCCCAGTCTCCCTTCCTTTCCCCTAGTACCACTGTCCCCCTGCCTACCCCTGCATCCCCTAAGGCCTGACCAGCGGCTTTGTTGCTGGCATATATCCTCAACAGTGGCACTTCTGCCTCCTACTGCACTTAATTTTGCCATCGTGTTGCCTATGCTCTTGTTTCCAAATGCCTGCCTCAATTTGTGTAGCATGGTACTGCATCCAGTGTAATTAAACCATTTTACTTTGTACTACTACGAAAAAATGTAACCAAAATGTTTATGTAACCTGTCTTCAGATATGCTGTGACCAGACTGTACAACGCAAGCTCAAATTCCATTCTGTCCTCCAGCTGTACCCTCCCCAAGTCGCACTGTGAGACAAGCATCTTGTTGCTCAGTGTGCCTTTCCTGGTGAAGCATTTCAATAAATAAATAAATTGTGAGTGTTCTCCTCAGTACAGTTCATCTTAGATTATCTGCTCTCCTTGTTGGAGGGTGGACTGAAATATTCCTCGTGAAACTCCACCTTTTGGCCATTGCCGCATTTCATTTATCTGTGGACAACATAACTTTGTCTCAGTTACCTTTGATTCAAACCTTTTTAAAAGGTATTCTGCATTTGCATCCCCCTATCTGGAATCTAGTCCATGTGGGATTTGAATTTTGTGCTTGAACAATTGACTACGGGTCCTTTTGAGCCTGCTGAATCCAGCAACCTGTTATCCATCTTGGAAAACCATGTTTTTAGTTGCCATTACATCTGGCAGATGTGTCTCGGAGTCATACACACTAATGTGCATCCCTAAAATGACCGGGTGTCTTTATGCATGAACCCAGCATGCTTACCAAATGTTGTTTCTGAATTTACTTTAAATCAGACATTTTAATTACTAGTGTACTTTGCAGAGCCTCAGAATCCAGGGGAAGCCCTGCTTCCTCCTCTCGATATGCACAGAACATTGAGCATTTACCTTCTCCGTACTACACAGTTACAAAATGCAGGGCAACATTTTGTTCCTTTCGTCCCTGGAAACCTGGGCATTAGAGTTTCAATGCAGTGCTTGTCCACCTGGTTGGCCAACTGCTTCACCTTTATCTATGCTAAATATGAAAAAAAAACAACTCTCACAAGAGTTGTAAACACCCATTCTACCAGAGGCATTAGCTGCCTCTACAGTGTGTTTCTGGGGCGTTTCTGCCTTGGATATTTGCGAAGCCACCACGTTGTCTACTATACATGCCTTCACCAAGCATTACAGTCTAGACTTCGCTTCTAAGAAGTGGACCAATTATGGATGGGCCATCCTACACAGCCTACATTCCTATGACCTGATGGTTCGTTTCCTCCTCCCGCTTGATAACATAACTGCTTGGGAATCTTCACATGTGTTATGACCTTCTGCAAGAGATTGCCTCGAAGAAGATACTAAGAACTTACCATAACAGTAGATCTTTGAGTGCATCTCTTGCAGCAGGTCATGCAGCCCCTCCCTCCTTCCCCCTTGCTGTTACTTCAGAAGGGTTCCCTGCTCCTGTCCTTTACAACTCCATGAGCAGCTGCTTTAATTTCCCTCCTCGGTTTCCACTGGATGCCTTGGAAATGTGTTCATATTCGATCACCTGGATGGAAAAGAACTGAGGAGAAGCTGGGACCTCCCCCTTTTATACCTGCTAGGCAGACACCATGTGGCAGTGTTACAGGGAGATCCCACGGTCAACTACTGAGAAGTCATCTGGAGGAAATGATGCTCGCAGCTTAATTCCCATGTGTTATGACCTACTGTGAGATACTCTTGAAGATCCACTGTTACAGTAAGTTCTTATGCAACCGTACTTTCTGTCTTAATTTCTTTCAGTGTAATGTCTCTATTGTTGGTCCAAGATCCTCTTCTTTAGTAAAAACAAAAGTACTCCCACACGCCACACAATCATTTTTGGTCCAAGATCCTCTTCTATGGTAAAAGCAAAAGTACTCCCTCATACCACAAAATCATTTTTGCCACTGTCCTCGGTTCCTATCTCTCCTTCACATCCCTCTTATCAAAAATCTTGAAGTCTATCAGCATTGTAGAATCACTGCCACTCATGACATTACCCAGGTTTGAGTTCCAAACTTGGCATAACTGGGTGCAGAAGGAGAAGGACTGGGCATCAAACAGGACACTCGGCTCTTCTGATGATTGACAGCAGTACCTCTTGCTGCTTTACTGCCACCTAGGTAACCACAGGAGGTGGTGCAGTGGAGCCTTTAAGGCATTTTCAGGAGAAGAGAGTACATGGGTATCATTGTAACCGGTTTGCTGGCACCAGAAAGCACCATCATGTGTGCTTTCAAGTGAGGGACAAAAATGGAAAAAGCATACACTGGCTAAGCAGATGATGCTAAGCCTGCCCCTCATGACCAGTTAAGGGTTAAATCCCCAACCTCCAATTAACACTTTGGTTCTCTCCTGCCTTATCTGGCCATTCCACTTTCAGTGGTGCTGAAGGCAAGGCTTCACATCAGGCAAGGGGACCCCGCTCCCCCCCCGCAGCCGCCCAACCGGCGGTGGTGGGGCCGTGGGTGGGTGGGGTGGGGACACCAGGTCACCAGGGATGTGTTTGGGGTTGCCAACTACATCCTCATGATCGGGATTTTCGGTCCACTGGACCACCAGGGATATGATCGGGAGGTGGGGGGTGTTTAGTACTTCAGCCCGCGATCGGGCTTATCGGTCCACTGGACCACCAGGGATATGATCGGGAGGTGGGGTGTTTAATTACTTCAGCCCACGATCGGGCTTATCGGGTCCACTGGACCACCAGGGCTGTGTTGGGGGAGACACATTGCTGCCTGCAATCGGGCTGGTGGGGGGTATTTACGCTATTCCTGCGATCGGGCCAGTGAGGGGGTTTACGCTTGTTTGCCCGCGATTCGGCTGCAGGGGGTGTCCTTCCCCGACGGCTGCTGCCTGGCAGGGCGCCAGGCGCAAGTCCTCGGGGATTGGCGCACCTGCATGCTAATGGCATGCAAATGGAGCCATAATCAGATGCAAATGGCCCCCTGCACCTTGCAATTATAGCCCATTTGCATGTCACCTTTTGAATATCGGGGTTTGCACATGGGCAATGGTACTATCAACGTTAAGTTGAATGCCCACTTTCATCAACTATGGTGGCAAGTTCCACTGCGCCATGCACAGTGGTTGTGGTTGGGTGATATTCAAAGCGAGCTGCTCAATAGCGCAACTCCTTTGAATATCGCCTGTGACACACCCCGCGTAAACTATTTTAGCATGAAGCGAGGCTTGCGCTATGAATGGCGAGTTTGAATATCCAGCCCAAAGAATCTACTTGCAAAACTAAGGCTTTGATGATGCTGTATTTCAAGATTTTGTCAGCTAAATTAAGCTTTTCACATGTTGTATTGTTTAAATGGGACCCTCAGACTTAAGCATCAGTGTTCAAACTCGCCATGAGAACCATGCCTACTGATTTAGTTCGACCAAAAACATTCTCAGATTTCTTTAGGTCTTTAACATTTTGGTACTGAGGGATATTTGTTTCCTGGACTAGTTTTGGGTTTCACTAATGATTTTTTGTGGCCAACTGGTTTTTGTCTAGGCCTCTATAATTTGGGCTTCTACCTCTGTGTGTGATTTAGGTATTTATATGAACCTACCAGAACGTTCATCCTTCCTGGGACCCGATTCACAAAACTTTGCCCTAATACTATCCCGGTTTTGTGACAGCAAACAGAGTTTTTCTTCAGTAGGTATTCACAAAACCCGGTTTACGCCCAAACCAGGTTTGTGCTGAGACAAGTGTGTGTGGGGCACAATGCAATGAGGGAGACAGGACGTGAATATCGGTACTGTTCGATTCACAAAGCATTTGCTCCACGCAAGGGTCTCTTGTGCAATCCCCTTGTGTGAAACAAATACCGCCGACAGAGAACCTGCTTTAATCCCATGCAGCCCTAGTGGTTGGTGGAGGTACTGCAGTATCCTCCCACCAATCACCAGCCCAAATCCAATGAAACCATGCTCCTGGTGCCCCCCCCCCAAGTGATCGCCATCCCAATCACATAGATTTATTTATTAATCCATCTTCCCTGGTGGCTCGTGGTCCCTCCTCCCATGGAGCCACATCCCAATCACCCAGATTTATGTATTAATATCATCCCTGGTGACTAGTGGTCCCTCCCCCACTGGTCGCCATCCTGAGTCCACTGAAATCATGCGCCCTGGTGCCAGTGCCCCCCTTCCCCAGCAACCTCCATCCTGAGTACACAATGTTACATTTTCCTGGCATCCAGTGTCCCCTTCCCCACGATCACTAATCACTGGCCCAATATGAAATAAATATATCACCCTGGTGGTAGTGGTCCCTGTCACAAATTCGCTCAGCAGGTCAGGCCCTCTACTCCCAAAGTGCCAACCTCTGAGCGCAGTCTTGTGAACAGTGTAACAAACAAAGTAACCCTCTTGTCTGTTTTTGTGAGTTCGGATCAACCTTTGGTCTACGTTCTGGAGGGATTCAAACTGTAACCTCTTGCTAGCATACCCAATGCACAGGCTCAGATAAATCCGTCTTTGGGGGGGCCCAGATATCTTTGCCTATGGGCACCTAACCTAATAAAGACCTCAGATTTAAAATGCCTCTGTTTCCAGTTTGGTACCACCATACAAGCCATATGTCTGCTGAACCATAAATATTTCTTAGCAAAAGAAAGCAATTCAAAGACAGACCAGGTTTGCTCTAAAATTATAGTTTTTACTACAATATATAATAATATGTCAATCATACAATACAGAACTCTTATAAAACAAGACATACATATCTTTAAACAAAACAAGGTTTAAAACGGTGAAATTCCTACAACTATATTTAGATTTTGTCTAGCTTTCTAAATACCTGTTTTCAGTGCTCAGATGTTTCCTTAGTCAGTGTCAGATACAAATGCAACTCTACAGTGAAACAGAATAATCTTTTCAAGCAGTATTGGCCAACCCTTTTTTGTTGAAGTCATCCAGCCCCTCCTCTGGTCAAATATCTAACAAAAATATATTTTTATACAACCACAGGATGTAATTTTATTAATCTATACTATACAGCTATACAGGATGTATTAATTCTGCAACCTTAGCATAACTCAAGTTTCAATGACACCTCCCATGCTGTACCCTCTTCACACAGACTTCACAGGGTCATTTACAACCTTACGCCTCTATGTAGCATCCTAGCTTCCTTATTTTAACATCATAAACCTAGTTTATGATTTCTCTCTTAACAAAATTAACTTAACTCGGTAATTAGCTCAGAGAAACAGGATCCTTAATAAAAGTCTTCCAGTAACAAACTGTCTCTAAAAAGACTGAGTGTGTGATACAATGCTGTCAGCAGTTCTCTTGGCCGGCATCTGTCAGCTAAAATCTCGGGGATGAGAGAGGTCATTCCTAGAGCATCTGAATTTTCAGCAGAGACATTAATACATTTTATATTAAAACAATATAATACAGCACTCAGAACTGGCCGTCTACGCTACAGTCCGCCCCCATCGATCGCAGCCCAATATGAAATAAATATTATTTCTCTGGTGGTAGCTGCCCCCACCAACCACTGGCTCGAGAACCATATGCTGTCCCTGGTGTCCAGTGGTCCCCCCATCCCGATCCCCTGTATGCTGACATACAAACAGTCCCTGGCATCTAGCGGACCCCCACCCTATCTCTGATCCCTGTATAGTAAATGTAACCCATTCCCTGTTGTCTAATGGACCTCCGCCCCCCACCCCCAGCAGGCAGTGCCCCACCACCCCACCCCTATCCTGAACCCAAGCCGGCAACCGCACAGCCTTCCCCGTACCACCATGGCTGGCCACCAAATGAGCTGTCAATCAACGCATACTGTATATGTCTCTTTTTTAAATGAACCTGTATAAAAGAAAACAGTCCCTTGCTGATCTGACCCTTCCACATAAACCCCACCCCAACCCTGACTCAGCAACCGCCATTCCACACACACACCCTCACTCACCTGAACATGTCCCATGACGCAGATCCACTCTACGAGCGAAAAGACATCTTGCTGCCGGAACTGCCGACTGTGATGTGAGAATATAATATAAGTCCAGTTTAATGTGTTCATTTATTTATTTGAAAATTGCTAACAGGGAGAGGCCCACTGAGCTGAGGCTCGTTTCCAGGTGTGATCCAGGATAATGGTTAGAGGAGGAGCAGTGAAACACAATACAGTACATTATATGGTACAGATAATAAGTACAGACAAGTACAGTAAGAAAATTTCTAGTACAAGCTTAGAACAGTTTAAAGTGCTTGTATGTTGTGTAAGCCAAGTGCAAGTGGAAAACTAAAATTCAGTGTCAAAAGCAAGCAATGCAGCGCACTACGAATCAGCTATGTCTTGAGGAACCCAAAACCTGAGCTGCCAATAAAAATCACTAGGGGGCCTCCTACAGGAAACAGATGCATGCAGGTGACAGGAGGAGTTCCGACTGGTGCCTGAGGGAGGCTATGTGGAGGTCTGGCAAATAAGTCTGACTTTAAAAGCCGTAATAAAGCATTTAAAATATAAATTAACATGTACAGTTTCATCTTCTGGCAACCTGAGTGTAGAGTACTTTCGGCATGTTTGGTGCCTGTGGAGGTGGAATGGCAGAGGGATAAAAGGAGCTCATTCCAGAGTGCTGGTGGGTGATAGGAGAAAGCAGACTGCCAAGCAGAGAAATGGGGTTGAGGAGTGGAGAAGGTTGTCTGGTACCTAGAATGGAAGATGCATGGTGGGGACAGAAGACAGGAGTAACGAGAGATAGGAAGGAAGAGAACCAAACCAGTACCTGAAGATGGAGGAAGTGCAGTGAAACTGGCAATGTGAAGGTAGGAGGAGGATGTAGAGGGAGGAACAGAAGGAGCAGCAGGACATATGTGGAGGATAGTTTGTCGCAAACCAACAAAAGGCACTGCAGAGTGTCCAGTCTAGCAAGGGAACTGGAGGGGGTCTGTACCATACACATCTGCACAGTCAAAGATCAGAAGCACCATTTTGGTAACCAGCTCATGGCACACCAGCAGACATAGGCAGTCTTTGTTATGGCACAGGGCATCAAGTTTAAGGCAGAGTTTCACATGGATAGCATCGGTGTGGGCTGAGAAGTCAAGCTTGCCGTCAACCCATATGCCGAGGTACTTCAATGATTGTACCACTTCAAGAGGGAAGCCATCTAGCATGGTAGAGACTGGAAATCTCGAGAGTCTGACCAGTTGTGGCTGCTACCAAAGGTCACAGATACCATTTTTTGTTTGTTGATGTTGAGCTGGCTGGATGTTGTGGAAATCTTGATGGAGGTCTTCCACAGGAGCAGCAGAGGGACCAGAGGTGAAGATGACTGTGTCATCTGCACACATATGTATTTGTGAGTTGACATTTGTTGTTTGTTTATTGGCTTAATGAGTAAACACACTGGAACAAAGGTTCCATCTGCAGGTGCGACTCATAGAGATTTACAAAACATACACCACATACAATACACAATGTAACAATTTAAGATAATATACATTCACATTCAAATAAGCGAATAATATAAGAAAACAATTTTCCATTAAAAGTGGTGACAATGATTTGAGTCCTTAAATCAAGGGGAAGGCTAGTCCATATACTTTTCCCAGTGCATGCAAATGACATCTGACCATTAACACTTCTCATAAAAGGCACTTTAAAGGCTCTATTATCAATTCTATTTCTAGAGAAAAATCCTGAATCATGATATTGGAAATAACTATATAATCATAAGGGAATACATTGTATTTATAATCCTAAAAGAAAACCTAGCCACTATTAACCTAAAATACATAGGAACTGGTAACCAGCCCATTTGCTGTAAAATAACACAGTGGTGTGTGGTACATGGCAATGATAAGGCAAATTTGCTGATAAGTTGCAGCAGAGCTGCTTTTTTCGCTAATAATACCCTTGAGGATGTGTTATTAGTAATTAAGGTAGCATAATTCACCACGGGGCAAGACATTGCTTGGCAATAGCTATCCTTGCATCAGAAGTTAACAAGCATTTGTCAATGCCAAATGTCATCTCACTGGCTTTGTTACTGATAGTGCCGGAATCAGAAAAGGAATGGCAGCGAAGTATTGAAGTGACGCTAATCCCAACCCCGCCCTGTAGAGACTGACAGGCGCTGGGGTGTGCCTTTGGGTCGTCAACTATTACGCTCATGCCATTCCGCCTCACCCTACCCTGTAGACAGTGACAAGTGTTGTGGTGTGCTTTGGGGTCTGTGGCCATTATATGTACCCCATTCCATATGAAAATATGGTGAGGTGGGTGGAGTGTAGAAGAATGGGGTGAACTTCGTGGCCAAACACTGTAAGGCACACCACGATGTGTGTCACTGGCTGCAGGGTGGGGGTGGATGTGGAATAGAAAGCATTACAGCCGACGATCCCAAGTCACACCCCTGACGCCTGTCAGTCTGCACAGGTTGGGGTGTTACAGTTGGAAACCCTAACGCCGCAGGCATGTGTTGGTATTTTCACTCCAAATTTTCAACATGGGCTTTTTGTGACCCGTCATGAAGAGCATCACTATCCGTTTGTTAGGTGAAAAGTGGTTTTGCACAGCGGCTATGCCATTTGGCGACACAGGTCCAAAAACACATTTTGGGCAGTATGTGAAAAATGAGAACTGTGTTGTTCATGAGGAGGTGTAAAAAAATGGCAACGTTGAAAAGCTGGAGTGAAAATATGGAAAATTAGCGAAGTCATGAGCATGCATAGAAACTGTGCAACACACGTCCGTAACCCAATTATTTTTGGGATTTTTTTAACCACATTAACAACATAGGTATTTTGGAACCTCCCCTCATGAACAGTGGCACTGTGATTTTGTTAATTTGACCCAAAAGTTGATTTCCCACAGTGACCATGCCACTGTGTGCCACAGTTGCAAAAACAAATTTTGGGCAGGATGTGAAAAATGACAGCTGTACTGTTCATAAGGAGGTGTGAAAAAAAGCTAGTGTTGAAAATGTGACATGAAAATATTGCAAATTTGCAAAGTTACATGAATGCATGGGAAATGCACAATCCACGCTTGCAACAGTCATTTTATAGACTTTCGTCACCAAATTTTCAACATAGGTATTTTTAAGACCTCTGTTCAGGAATAGTGGCACTGTAGTGTCCTCAAACTGTCCCAAAAACTGATTTCGCGCAGTGACCGTGCTATTCTGCGCCGGATGTGTGAAAACACATTTTGGCCAGGATATGTAAAATGACAGATGTACTGCTCGTAAGGAGGTGTGAGAAAAATGCCAATGTTGAAAATCTGGAGTGAAAATATTACAAATTGACAAAGTTATGAGTGTGCATAGAAACTGCGCAATGCACACTCGTAAAACAGCCATTTTTGGGATTTTTTCCACAAATTTGCAACATATGCTTTGAAGCCCCCTCATGAACAGTGGCACTGTTGTTTGACATCATCCCAAAAGGTGAATCTGCGTAGTGACTGCGAAATCACCTTCGGACCGAATAACACCATGACAGTGACCGAATCCATGAGGAGGGGCCCCAATAACCCCATGTTGAAAATATGGTGTCAAAACTTCCCAAAATGCCCGAGATATGCACCAAACTTGGAAAAAAACCTATTTATGCCATTATACAGCTTACCTGCATTTTTTCAGTTCATGGTCGGCTTTGAAGAGTGCAGACGTGTTCCTGGTCCACCGAAGATCATCGCACCTGGCTCTGGAGGCAAGTATGGGGTGGGGGGTGGGAGGTAGGGTTTGCAGTGGGTGGGTGCAGGTTGTGGGAAGGGGCAGGAAACCTGAAGGGACCATTTTCTTTTACAGGGTAAAAATAAAGGGACATCATCGGGACAGTTTTTAATTGCAGGGACATTTGGCACCTGGGCTGGGCTCCCAGCATGTCAGCCGATTTTTCTTGGGAGGGCTGTAGCCGATGTGGGATTAGACACCCCATCGGCACATAACGAAAAGGGGCAGAGCCGAGTTGGGCACCCCTTTGGCGCCACAACAGATGGGGAGACATTATGCCAATGGGGAGTGGGCTCTCCCATCTGCAAAATAAACAGAGAAGGGGGGACTGAAGCTGATGGGGATTGGGTCCCCTGTTGGCAAAGAAAGACTGTTTGGGGGAAGCGCATGATGTCGAGGGGGACTGGGCACCTCTCAACACGCACTTGAGAGTCATGCGTGCCAATGGGGGAGTGGGCCCCATCGGCAAATGAAGTGGGACGAGGCATGCTTTGGAGCAAGGCAGTCAGTGTCACCATGTTTACATGGGAGGCGTATTATTGTGCTGCTGCAATGAGAAGCTTGCTTCTCATTGCAGCGGCCTTTTTCTTAGATCTCATGGCCACATTCTGAATTGCTGGTGTTGCGCTTGAATGCTAGCTGATTGGGGAATGAGGGACTACTGATGCATGCCCTGCATTCGCCCAATAGTTACTGCGCCTCCAAATCTGCTACTACTGCAATATGTTGGCTGCGTATGCGCAAGCTAACATAAAAAGCAGTACAACCTATAAAGCATTTTGATTTCTGAATGAATCACAGAGGTAACTTTTACAAAATGTGGTTCAAAATTTAACACAGGGTCCAAAGTGACTCCAAGATAACAAAAACTAGTGACCTGCTCAAAACAAGACCCATCAAGAGTTGCAATACTAAGACATTTATCATGATCCTGGACTTTAGCCCTAGTGCCAGATAACATCACCTTTGTTTCAGACCTATCCAGAACTAATCTACTGATTTCAAGCCAATGTTGTACATCATGCATCTCTTCATTTAATACAGCATTAATCTCTACAACAGATCTATTTTGAACATAAATAACAGCTCCATCTGCATATAATGTAAATTTTGATCTAGTAATAACCTCACCCATTCTATCAAAAAATACAGAAAATAATATTGGTCCCAGTATAGACAGCCCTGTGGGACTCCACACTTTCCTAATGCTAAAGAAGATGTGACCCACTAAATTTTACCTTTTCGAACCTATTAGGTAATTCTGAAACCACCTAACTGCCGATCCCTCTGCCCACAAAAATCTTAATGAGGAAATCAAAAGCTCATGATCCACTAAATCAAAAGCCTTGCTCAAGTCCACAAATGCGACCCCAATCATACAACTTCCCTCCAGACCTTCCAGGACCGTGCTCATGAACTCTACCAAGGCCATGTCAGTACCTCTCCCCTTTCAAAAGCCATGTTGTGCCTGTGATATGAGATTGTTTTGTTCTATGAAGCTGAAAGCTTATTAAACGCTAATCTTTCCTAAACTTTCGCCAACGCTGCCAGAATTGTGATTGGCCTATAATTTGTAAACTGAGAGATTGGCCCCGCCTTATGTACAGGCACTACAATGGAATGTTTCCAAATATCCGGAATAATTCCAGTACAAAAAGACAAATTATAAATAACAGTAAGTGCTTAAACTATTTCTTCGGCTGTATCCTTAAGTAAATTTGGAATTAAACCATCCACCCTCACCCCCGAACTATCCATTTTTATCTTTTTCAATAGTTTTTTTACTTCCTTAACAGAATAACAGTAGTAAGTTTAAGACCTAATTTTGGACCATCAGCAGAAGTCTTAGTATAATTATGTAAAAGCTGGTCATTCCCAGTAGTCAAGTACATATCAAAATTTGTAAATTGTTCATTGACTACATCTGCTATTAACACAGGACATGATATATGTTCATCCCCTCTGTCCATGGATAATCCCGTTACAGAATCAGGTTTAATAATACCTTTTACTGTTTTCCAAAATGCACGATTATTGAGAAGGCCCTCTTTTTGTTTTTGTTTAAGAAAGGTGGCCTTCACATTTTAATTACGGCTTTAAATCTGTTTCTAAGACATCGATACTCTTGAAAATTTTTCTCAGAACCATGTCATTTGTACCTCCTCCACAGTTTATCATGAGTTCTTAATTGTTGTAACAAACTAGGAGTAATCCAGGGAGAACATTTCTCACTTATTCTACATGTTTTATAAGGTGCATAATTATCCAAAACTATGTTAAATTCATTAATGAAAAAAATCAAGAGTAAAATTAGGATCTGGAATACTGTATAAAAAAGACCAATCAATATTCTTAAGGCATTCCCTAAGCCCGGACATGTCAAACCTAAAAAAACTTCCAGCAGTTCGAATCACAAGTGTAGGCTTAATTGTGCCTTTGTGCTTCCAAATACAAAAAACAGGGTGATGAGCACTAATTGAGTCTGCAATAATACCGCACTTTAATATGTGATTCGGATTATCAGCTAACACCCAGTCTAGTACTGTGTGTCCATTGATCTTAATATTCACTCTTGTGGGTAATGTTATTAATTGCTGTAATCTAGTAGGAGCCAGTATGGAGTACAATCAGATTTTCTCCTGGCCACTCCAATTAGAGTTGAAATCCCCTACTAATAGTAGCTCTCCAAAATAATTTATATTAAGATGCTCCACAAACTCCAGTTAGCAGAGGGGAGACAATTCACAAAAATCAAGAACAAGATAGGGCCTAAGACAGAGCCCTAGGGACCCCAGCCTGGATGGAAGGGTGCAGAATCTGCAATCGCCCTGAGTCCATATTTGGACTACCTAATCCAAATATTCCAGAGAAGCAGCTTTTCCTAGAAATAGAGGACATGATGGAGTTACAACTCTCTATTTCCCAGAGAAAAATCAACAAACACATCTGACTTATTGACTCTTCTCTAAATTAAATAATGACAATTGGAAAATGCTTTACTTTTGCTTTTCCCAAATAAAATTAAATAAAACCTTATTGCCAAGCATCATTTAGACTTAAGCTGCTGTTTAGTCAATAATAAATTAAGTGTGCCTTAAATTTATCTTTTAACTATGTAAAAGTAAGACAAGAATGATTATAGCTCCTTTATATTAATAAGTTGTATCCTTAACATTTTAAAATTGCAATAATAATTTGGATTTAAGCTGCTGTTTAGCCAATAATAAATTACGCAAGTCTTATTTTGAAATAGTTTAAAGATAAATTTAAGACAAGAATGACTTAATTATGTATTTGTTTTCTGTATCATTAACATTTTTAAGTTTAACAAAACAATATATCTTGCTTGGAACTAACCGTAGAATGGGGAAAATTTATTTGAGGAAGTAAAAAGAACACATTTCAGAAAGCTTCCTGTTTAACAGAATGCAGGCTAAACCATAAGGTACTTTATCTATAGCAACATGAGTCATAGAGCTAGTTACACAGGTTTAAAAAAGAGTTTACAAAAACATCTTTCCAATGAAGTAAGAATCTGACATGACATTTCACTTCTAAAATAAGACATATTTTGCCACCTTGCAACATACTTTTACACTTCTACAAAAAGTGTATCTTGAGGTACATCCGACCTTGCATAATCTGGAATGGCAACATACCAGGATAAATATAAAATACTTCTACAAGAAATGTATCACGAGGTCCATTAAACCTTGCATAATTTGGAACACTTCTACTATACAAGAAGTGTAATATGAGGTCTATCAGGTGCCTTCCATGCAAAACATATAAATTTAGACCACATTTGTGCTAAAATATAGAAGAAGAAAGGAAGGAGTTGCGACAGCATGTCCTGCCAGGTCCTCACATAAGATGTCAAGTTGTGATGCTGTGTGGTTAAAATTGCTTTTATCTCAGACATTAGGAGCAGAGAAAGACGATCCTTTATTTTTATTTTTTGGTATGAGTGTATCTAAAAGTAGGAGAGATTTCCTCTCTCCAGTTAAAGATACATTGTTTGCTTGCACTGCTGATCAAAATGATGTTAATTCTGCATACAAGTTTTAAGTAAAGAATTAAGACAATATGACATTTCCTGGTATTTCTTTTCAATTAAATACTTTTACTTATAAAGTTGTTGACTAAGAATGCAGGGGCAAAACTTAATTGTGGCTATTGGTAAATATATAAGTTGTACAAAAATATTAAAAAATAACTACAAAGGTTTAGGATAAGGTCATTTTAATCAGGCAAATAGATTAGACCATGATTGAGGTAGGGTGGTTATATTAGGACACGCAGCTATGTGTATGCCATCAAGTATACCCGGTTAGACTTCACTCTATTCAAGCTAAATTTCTGAACAGGGTGGTTGTTCCTGCCGGTTCCGAGAGATTATTCCCAGAACACGGAACAGTCTTTAGAAGGGGTAGTGATAATAGGCCTCCAACCTGTATCAACTGTTGGCAACCAGTTAGGTAGGAATGGAACTGGACAACAACAGGAGCTGAGAGGCCAGCCAAACTCAGCTTATCCAAGAGGAGTAGGCGGGACACTGAGTCAAAGGTCTGTGCCACATATATGAAGACGGGAGCTGTGATATGCCCCATATCCATTCCAGAAAGGATGGAATTAGTGACATGCAGCAGAGAGGAGACAGTGGAATGGTGCTTCTGGATGCTGGACTGAAAGGGTGAGAGGAAACTGGAAGAGGTGAGATAGTCAAGAAGTTTAGAGTAGACTAACTTCTCTTGAAGATTAGCCAGGGGGCTGGAGGAGGGAGATAGGGCAGTAGCTGCCAGTGGAGCAGGGATCAAGTGGAAGAAGTTTGGCAGTCTTCCAGGACTAAGGAATGAAGCAGAGGGGGAATGAGAGGTTGAGCAGGTGAGTAAGTGGAAGTGCAGCTGCAGGTGAAGAGAGATGGAGGAGTTCAGGATCAAGCCTGTCAGGACTGGAGTTAGACTGACTGAGAAAGGAAAGATCAAGCAGGGTTTCATGACATGACTGAAGGGGGTAAAGTGGAAACCTGAGGTAGACTGGGGGGAGAGAAGGGGAAAGGGGAAGATGGTAGCAGGAGAAGAGGGGAAGGACATATGGAGAAAAACTCACAGAAGTGAGCAGCAACAGTGAAAGGTCAGATACAGATGAACCATTAACATTGGGGACAGGGTGAGCAAACTGTGTGGGGGTAAAGATGGTGTGGATTATCTTCCAGAATTTGACTAGGGAGTTAAGATTATTCTGGAGTTTGGCTTTACGATAATGAGATATTTCAGGTCAGATAGCCTTAGCATAATTGTTTCTCAGGGCCCTGTATTGGGAGAAGATCAGGAAGAGAGTGGAATAATTTATAGCGTGGTGAGGGACAATAACAGAACTTGCAGTGACTGATGATTTCAGAGGAGATCCAGGAAGATCGGATGGTTTGACCCTGTATTTCCTGAGGGGGGCATGCAGGTCCTAGACTGAGGAGAATTTGGAATAAGGAAGGGGAAAGGCCACATCAGTATCGGAGGTCTGAGGGATGGCTGAACAGTCTGTTGCAGCAGGGTCACACAGGAAAGCATTGTTGTTCAACAGAGGCACCTGGACCAGATGTATTTTGGGGCAGATGGGAATGCTGGATTTTCCTGACACAGAACGCCATGCACCCTTGTGACACCCCTTTCTTTCCAGCTTCTTTCCCACCCTCACCTGGCCCTCTCTCCCCCTCCTTATAGTCTACTCCACTGCACTTTGTTTATTGTGGACAGTTGCACTGAATTTTGATTATCCACCTGGTTGTTACTTGCTTTTGTTATTGGCATGCCTTTTTGAAATTGCACTTTATATGGTTTACCTGGAAATTTGTCACCTTACTGCATTGTTCTCCATGTTCCTGTGATGATGCATATGGACTTGTCGCTAGCCTACAACTTCACCTTATACCATATTGTATTCTCATTTTAGTTAATACCCTCTGTACTGTAACTCCCTGCACCTCATTGTTAATGGCCTGCATTGTGGCCATATTACTCCTCCTGTATTCTGTTTTGCTAAATATGCCATTGTTTTATGGCCCGGGTCATGCCTGAAAACAGTCCCTTGGATCTGCGCACCTACTCAGTCACTAAAGACATTAATAAATAAATAATGCAGTGTTCACTAAAAGCCTCAGGCAAGATGACTGCTGCCACAATACAGTGGGGGTGGGAGGACAGAACCCAGTCCAGCAGGGTGTGTTTACAGGAATGGAGACTGAGTAAAGACAGCTCAGAGATAACCTGGGACAAATTTAGGGACTTAATCCTCTGGATGGTCAACCTGGATGTAGGGGAGTGCCAATTTATGTTGAAGTCACCACGGAGAATGAGTTCATGAGTCAAGGAATGTGAGGTGATGTTGGGAGAGAGATAGAGTGAGTCTATCAGAGACACAGGTGAGATCTTGAGCAAGGCATAGAAGACCCCAATGACGATGGATACAGATGAGGAGAATGTGAGCCTGACAAGCAGAAATTCATGAGAGGAGGGTGCAGCGTCCCTAAAATTTAGGGTGCAGGAGAGGCTGTGACAAGAGTAGATGACAATGCCTCCATCATGTTTTCCCCTGCCCTGCCTCAAAAGTTGGAAGCCAAGAAGGGACAGGCTACAGTCTGGAATCCTGGAGGACAGTCAGGACTCAGAGATGCAGAGAATGTCTGGAAAGTGTTGCAGGATCCCAAAAGAGAGGAGGTTCAGCTTAATTAGAAGGCTTCTAGTATTTAGATGAAAAATGCTGAAATGCTGAGACATTTGGCTGTAGCAGAGGGAATAGGTGAGTGGGGACCTAGGTTGGACTCCACATCACCTAAGAGGAGGAGGAGGAGGAGCAGGAGAAAGAGGAGATGGATGGAGTGGGCCTTCCATCCCCTGAAGCAAGAAGAACAGCAGGGAAAGAGGGATGGTGAGAGCAGAGGAGGGCATGGTGCAAGAACTCCCAAGTTGAGGAAGGAAGATGGGAGGAGCCTGGGATGTATAGTGAAGAAGTGGGGTCGGGGGTAGGAGGGACAGGAGGAGAGAGGGAAGGAGAGAAATGGGAAGGGTAGCTGGGGTAAGGGAGGAGAGTGGCAGGGAGGGGAGCAGGATGGTAGCTGGAGAAGGCAGAGGAAGGTGAGGAATATGATAGTGAGATAGTGGTAGGCAAGATGCAATTGGCACCACAAAGTACAACAATGCGGAGACCTAGCTTTAAGCTAGATTCATGTAATGAAACACTGTAAAATCACTAGTCATTGAGCTGCAGAACTGAGCAAAACCACTATGTGGGAAAGGGTGGGGAAAGAGAACCTGGGGCCTAAATAAATATATGGGACTCAAACCAGTAATATGACAAACACTAACAGAACCTAGTTAAAATTGCAGGGTACACCACAGATATGAGAAGCCAAAATGATCTAAGCCAATAAACAGGGCATCCTGACAGGGTGTTACTAGGAATTGCACAAATAGAGAAAATTTAAAGACAGAGTGGATATGGTAAGTGTATAACAGGATAATATACAGAACCAATATGAGCTTGGAACTCACAACAGCACAGTGACAAACTAGATAACAAAACAGCTTAGCAGAGTCAGTTGTAGTACCAGACAACTGGTGTACCCTATAAGGGTGCACGACAGTGAGGAACAGTTATGGAAATAAAACAAAGCCTGGGGATTGAGACTAGAACCTCGCTGTGCTAGCACATTATGAAGGGTGCAGTAAAGATGTTCTGGGGCTGCAGTACTTACTATACAACAGAGTTTAAAGGGACACTGTCAACCCCATAGGTCTCAAAGTGTCCCTAGTTTAAAAAACACATTTTATGATTGCCAAAATTCTGTAAAGATTGCTGATGTAGCTGGTAGTTTGATTCTGACTCTTATTTTCTTTAAAAAAGTGAAAAAGAGACTGTACAACATACTAGTGTTACCACACCAAAACAGGTTTGTTTACATTCCTTGATCAACTCCAAATGTATCTTTCTTGGACTTGGGAACACTCACAACACAGTCTAGTCCCTCACGATGCAGTGGGAGTTTAGGAGGCTACTGCCTTATGAGTGACTGCACTGTTTGGGTGTGTTTCTAATGCTCAGGAAGCATGCAGTAAATACAGGCCCAGGATTATAAACAAAACAAGGTTGTTTATAAATATACATTGCCATGCATTTCAGTTCTACTAAACAAGGAGACAGACAAAACAAATAGCAACATCAGTGAATTTTAGAGAAGGTAAGCAATTATAAAATGTGGGGTTTCAACTAGAAATAATATGATGAACAACAGGTTGACAGTGTCCCTTTAAGTAGCAAGCGACTACAGTGGCACTCTGAAAGAGCAGCACGGCTGTACAAGCGGATAACTCCAGACAGACTCCTCAATGTCTTTTGCTCTGTCTTTTGCACGAGGACCACAGCATGGAAGGACTGCTAGTGGGAAACTAATATGAAAGGAAGATAAGCCCTGCCCTCAGAAGTCCTGTAGCCTGCTGACTGCCTGCTGGGAAAAAGCAGCAAATCCAGATGTGTGTAGCTAGATGAAGCCACAGTAAAGTCCATTCGGGAGACAGGGTCCATGGATCTGAAGCCCCTTGGGTCCCCTTGCGAAGCTGTGCCTGAGGTGTAGTGCAGTAAAATGGCACAGCACACCAAGCAGGAGCCAGGAGAAATTTGAAACAGGCACTTTTCAGAGTGCTGCTCTTGGGAGTCCTATAGCCTGCTGATTGGCTAAAAGCAGCAAGTTCAGATGTAAGTGGCTGAATGAAGTTGTGCTATGGAGCTGCGAAAAGTCTGTTTGGGAAAGGGGGGGGTCGATAGATCTGAAGCCACTTGTGTTCCCTTGCTAAGCTGTGCCTGAAGTGGAATGCAGTAAAATGGCAGAGGATGCCAAGCAGGAGCTGGGATAAATTTAAAACAGGCGCCTTTCAGAGTGCTGCCCTTAGGATTCCTGTAGCTTGCTGACTGACTGCTGAGAAAAAAAAATCAGCAAGCATTTTGTATTTCAATAGGTTTTTGCACTTTTACTCATAACTTTGTCATAATTTAATATTTTTACACCAAATTTTCAACAAGGCCTTTTTGGGACCCCACCTACTGAACAAAGTAGGTGGAATTTTCAAATCTGTTCCAAATGGTAATTTTGTGGATGTTGTATGAAATCACCTTTCGAGTAGTATTTGAAAACTTTCACTAACTGGGTTCATGAGGTAGGTCATATAGAGTCTATGTTGAACATCTGCTGCAAAAACATGTTACAATGGCTGAGTTATGAAAGAACATTGAAATATTTCAATATCCACACAAGCTTCACAAATTTGTAAAATGTTTCCACCAAACGTTCAAGATGGCCTTTTTGGGACCCTCCTCACGAACAAGACAGGTAAAAATTTTAAAATACATCCTAAAAGGTGATTTTGCAATCACGCCACAAAATCATGTTTTGTTGCGATTTGAACATTTTCAATTACAGGTTCATGAGGTGGGGTCATAAGACAAAACTATGTTGAAAATTTGGCGTACAAATATGGTAAAATGGCTACACTATGAGTGAACAATAAAATATTTCAACATTTACTCATAACTGCTAATTTTCAATATTTTGACTCCAGACTTTCAACATATCCATTTCTTCACACCTCCTCATTAATGGTGACAGGTGCCATTTATTCAAATCCTGGATGAGACTGTTTTTGTACATGTGGTACAAAATGACGTTTTGGACAGTATTCTATAAATGCCACATGTCACTTTTAAAAGGGGGAATCATAAAACAATTATCTTGAAAATTTGAGGTCAAATAAAACATTTTTTTATTAAGAAACCTTGTATGTAGTACCAGCCTCTACCCCCAGTGGGCAGTGCTTTGCGATCCTATGCCAGTGATCTGAGTTCAATGGCAAGCTCAGTGACCCAACTGGATGAGCTCAGGCTGGGAGACAGTGTTGTCGTGCAACACCCCCCCCTCCAGCCTGGGAAGGGAAGGGAAGCTGCAGGGATGTCCACATGGGCCAAAGAACCATATAGTGAAGATTGTCACAAACACACTCTGCAGGTCAGGCCCTCTGCTCCTACAGTGCCAAACCTCAAAGTGCAATATGTGAACAGGAGACAAACAGGGTAACCCTCCTGTCTGTTTTGGGCCCAAAACACCTACCACTCTCAAGTCCTGAGGTCAAATATGAACCCTGTTTCACTAGCACTCCCAGTTAACAGGATCAAATATCATACCCCCTTTGGGGGAAATGCAGTGCAGTACTTAACACAGCGTGCACCCAACCTTATTCACAATCCCTCTTTGCCATTGCAACCACATCTGTACGTGTGTGTTGTGCAGCATGCACGAGTACGTCTGACTACAGAAGCTGAAAGAGAACGTCCTTTGGGACCTGTGCCTCTGCAGACAAAAGGCCCCATGGGCATCAACACTGTACAAATTAACTTACTAAACAGCATGATCCACAAGTGCATGGTTTTCTACAAGCAGCTGCATAACCAACAAACCACTACCCTCTTGAAAGATTTCTGCATCCACTGCTGAAATCATGATACCCACATTGCAACAGTACTTCCAGTGTCAGTGGCTCAGTAGGTAGCACCCGCCTCTGAGGCTGGGAGATCAGAGGGCTGTGGGTTCAGTTCCCACATCTGGCAATTGGGTTAATATCCCAATACTGACACTGTAGTGCAGCATGAGGGGGGTGCTGCACTTCTGAGGTGCCGTCTTTCGGATGAGATGTTAAACTGAGGTCCCATCTGCCTGGACTGGTGGTAGTTCAGGTGAATGTTAACGATCCCATGGCACTTAACGCAAAACAGTAGGGGAATTGTTATTAAAATCATAAAGTAAAACATAGATAAAGCAGTATTATATCATACAAAACCACAATGCAGAAAATTGAAAACAGAAATAAGTATTACAGCATACAGGAATCCCAGATATACCGAAAACATACTATAATCAAACCCCCTTCCCCGCCCCACTGAAAGAATAGGCAAATTTCCCCAGTGTCCTGCCAAATTTCTCCCCTTTACTACAAATAGAAACATAGAAACATAGACTTTGACGGCAGATAAGGACCGCTAGGCCCATCTAGTCTGCCCATTTCCCTACCTACAGGATAGGCTGCAGATCCTAGTTAACCAACAGCCTATTTCTTCCTACCCCCCCACAAGAATTGCCTTATGTCTGTCCCATGCATTCTTGAATTCTCCCACAGTTTTAGACCCCACAACCTCCTCAGGAAGGCTGTTCCATGCATCCACTACCCTCTCTGTGAAATAATACTTCCTCACATTGCCCCTGAACCGCCCTCCTTCTATCTTTAAATTGTGTCCTCTTGTTCTTGCAAGTCTCTTTTTCTGAAAGATGCTACCCTCTTGGACTTTGTTGATTCCACTGAGGTACTTAAAAGTTTCTATCATGTCCCCCCTCTCCCTTCTTTCCTCAAGGGTATACATATTAAGCTCCTTTAGTCTCTCCTCATACGGCTTCTCTTGCAGACCCTGCACCATTTTAGTTGCCCTCCTCTAGACTGCCTCTATCCTGTCTATGTCCTTGCAGAGATGGGGTCTCCAGAACTGGACACAGTACTCCAGATGGGGTCTCACCAACTGTCTGTACAGAGGGATAACAACTTCCTGTTTTCTGCTGATGATGCCTCTCCCTATACATCCCAGTATACACCCAGCCCTCCCTACTGCCTTCTCACATTGCATGCTAACCTTAAGGTCATCTGATATGATTACCCCCAGGTCCCTTTCCTTTTTTGTTGTTGTTACTACCTCCCCACCCATTGTGTATTCTTCCCCTGGGTTCTTGTTTCCCAGGTGCATTATTTTGCACTTCTTTGCATTGAATCCTAGCTGCCATACTTCTGACCATTCCTCCAACCTTGCCAAGTCCTTTTCATCCTTTCCACGCCTCCTTGTGTATCAACCCTGTTGCAGATCTTTGTGTCATCTGCAAAAGGCATACTTTTCCTTCCAGTCCCTCCATCAATGTCACTGATGAAGACATTAAAAGGACAGGACCCAATACGAACCCTGGTACCCCACCAGTAACCCCCTTCTTCAGAGTGGACTCCATTTACAATTACCTCTGTGTCCTGTTGTCCAGCCAATGTTTTATTTAGGCTACCACCCTGGGTCCCACTCCCAGGCTGGTTAATTTGACTATTAATCTTTGTGTGGGACTGTGTCAAATGCCTTGCTAAAGTCTAGGTAGGCCAAGTCCACAGCCCTCCCTGGTCTACTACTTTGGTCGCCCAGTCAAAGAAATCTATTAGATTCGCCTGACATGACCTTCCCGCCTGTGAACCCATGCTGCCTTGGGTCCTGTGCTCCACTGGCCTCTAGGTACTGGACTATTCTTTCCTTCAGAAGTGACTCCATCACTTTCCCTACCACAGAGGTCAGACTGACAGGTCTGTAGTTTCCTGCCCCTGTCTTGGACCCACTTTTGTGAAGGGAATCACATCCGCCTTCCTCCAGTCCTCGGGTACCACACCTCCTCCCATGATTTATTAAAAGAGTAGCCAGTGGTTTCACTAGTTCCTCCCTTAATTCTTTTAGAATTCTGGGTGAATTCCATCAGGACCCATTGCTTTGTCCACCTTCAGTTTTAGGAGTTCTTGCAGAACCCTTTCTTCTGTGAAAGGACTGGGATCAGCCCCTATCAAGAGTGCTTTCTGTTAATTGGATTAGGCATCTCCCTCCTTTTGTGAATACTGAGCAGAAATATTCGCTCAGTATTCCTGCTTTTTCACTGTCCCCTCTGCCCACCCACCGCTCATTCTATTCAGCCTCACTATCCCTCCCTTTGTCTTTCTATCGCCCTGATGTACCTATAAAGGTTTTATCCCCCTTCTTAACTGAGTTGGCTATCTTTTCCTCAGTTTGGGCCTTTGCTATTCTGACTTCCCTCCCTGCTTCCTTCTGCCTTAACTGGTACAGCTCTCTGTCCTGCTCCTTCTGTGTTTCCTTATACTTCCGGAATGCTATCTTTTTCTTCTTGACTTTCACAGCCACCTCTTTTGAGAACCATAGTGGCTTTTTCTTTCGTTTTGATTTGTTTATTTGCTTCACACAAAGGCTTGTTGCCTCTGTGATGGCAGTTTTGATAATTCCCATTGTTGCTCCACACCTCCTTCTAGCCTGTTTGCTAGTGCTTTTCTGAGGCACTCTCCATCTACAAAGTCAGCCTCCTAAAGTCCAGTACCTCACTTTTGTATGGCTTGACTCTGTAGCTGAGTTTAATGTGAACCACACTGTTTGATGGTCACTTGTCCCCAAATGGCAACCCACTTCTAGATCTGAGATCCTCTCACTGCACCCATTTGAGAGTCGAGGTCTAAGATTGCTCCCTCACGAGTGGGTTCCAAACTAGCTGTCTAATGCCTGCCACCTGTAGGGCATCAAGAATGGCCCTGCTCTTGGATGTGGCTGCAGCAAATGTGCTCCAGTTAACATCTGGCATATTCAGGTCTCCCATCAACAGTATCTTCCCTTTCTCTGCCATTCTAAGAATACCACCAACAGCTTAATCTGGTTCAATTTCAGTTGCTTACCATCTGTATACCCCCTTCCCCTGGTCACCCCTGAAAAAGGGACTTCTAGGCACAGTGGGCTTACCGGGTTAACAAAATTCAATAAATAAATCTATGCAACTGCAGGCCCCACAGGAGACTACCCTTCTGAAGCCAAAATTGGTGAGTATGTCTTACACTTGTGGCTGAAGAGATACAGGCCCCTCAGGGGCCTGTGCTTCTGCACACAGAAGTAGTGTTGCAATTTTGGTATTATGAATTCAGTGGCACTTGTGCTTCTGCAATCAGAGGTCAGTGTATAAGTTTTACACCTATGGCTGCAGGAGTGCAGGCCTGTCAAGTGTGTGTATGTGTTACAGTGTCCATGAGTACCTGAGACTACAGGAGTGCAAGAATTTGGATAGTATGGATTTGTATCTGGCTGTAGGAGCATGTGAGAAGCAGTGTTATGATTTGAGTATTGCGGATTTCTATCTGCAGTGACAAGCAAGTGTGTATGTCTTGCACTGTGCATGCCACAGATACATATCCACAAAGGTGTGCTATACCTGGTTAAACAACTAAATAAAAAAAAAGGTAGCACATCAGTTCTACTGTATTTGTGTCATCTGGAAACAGTTGCATATTGTTTGTCTTGCCAGATGATGGCCATCTGTGGTTGCTTGTGTGGTATTGTCCTTTTGTTGCTTGGTAGGTGGGAAGGAGTTAAGAGTTGTAAACCCTAGCACCATATTTCCCTACTTTTGTGGCATTAACCTGAACCCTAATTGGTGCATTAATGCAGTTTATTGCAAAGAATAGCTGCAACTATACCATTGATAACAACCTGAAAATGATCCATCTCAAACCAAAAACAAGTGTTCCTCATCGTTCAACTGCTGCATGTACTGTACCTTTCACCTACCCAGTATAAAAATGATTCATCCACACATATGAAACCAAGCAGATCCCCGCCAAGTCATGTGAAAAATGCTACAGCTTCCACAACCATCACTACTGGCACAGCAACTACTGCCGGTCCACCCTGAACCATGATATGATGCTCCCATTGCATGCACCACCAAGTAACAGCTTAGTGCTGCTCAGTCAGCTACTGTGCACAAGGAAAGTGAGACTACTGAGTTTGCCTATGGCACTGGAATAGTGTAATCCTATCATCAGACGAAAAAGCAAAATTGTTCATGAGCGGGGGAGGCACTAGAATACCGCCATTCTGCAAAACATAACTAACAACATCAAAGCAGCTTTTAAGGGACGGCCATGCTAAGTAGTGATATTAGCTATAACACAAACAGCTTAAGCTGCTGCCACTGAGCACCAGTACTTTGGCTCTACTGAGGGGTTGGATTTAAATTAAAAGAACAGATCTCATGTTATTTTGGTTTGCCTTTGTATTTCATTAATTTTTATCTATGCTGGAGGGACAAAATTATTCTTGTTTAAATGCAAGTTATGCTAGTGTCTACAAAACTGTACCTAATCTACAGTCCTTGTTCATTGTTTAAGAACATCAGGAGATAAGTGAGAAGGCTCATGCAATGTATAGTTTACCCATGTGAAACTTCAAAGAGGAACAACCCTCACAAAGGGCCCCACACTCACGCATGGGTCGCGTCCCGATGTGTACTGTATGTGCAAAAACATTTTGGTTTAATCGTTTACTGTAGTATAGAGTGCATCAAACTAGTTTTACATACTTGTAGACTGACATCTTCTGTTATTACAAATCTCAGAATCCCTTGCAACTGACATTAGAGCAGTAGGCAGCAGTAGAAGATTCAATAGCCTGCAGTGCATGTTAGAGTTTATATGAGCTCTGACCTTTAGTTTGCTGGTCCCGCTGTCCTTCCAAGGCCAAGTACAGTCACACAAGATGGTATTTAGCCACTGGAGAAAAGCAGAACTGGAAAACATCTGATCGAAGATTACAAGAGCTCTAGTATGCAGTACAGGCTACTGAATCTCCCACTGCTGCCTATGCCTACTATTCTGATGTCAGCATCAGAGGATTCTGGGATTTGTCCAAACAGAAGATGTCAGCCTACATGTAAGCAAAATTAGTCCAAGACAATCCACTACAGTACTGTAAACAGAAGGTAAACCAAAATGTTTCTGCACACAAAGTGTACTTTGGGACCAGTCCCACACCTAAGTGTAGGGCCCTTTGTGATGACTACTTCCCTTTAAGGCACTTTAAGATAAAAGTCCCCTCTAGCAGTCTTGTTAAAGAACTGAGGTGTTTAAATGCAAGACATTTTTCATAATGTATCAAATC
Organism: Neoceratodus forsteri; assembly: GCA_016271365.2. Lineage (NCBI taxonomy): Eukaryota > Metazoa > Chordata > Ceratodontiformes > Ceratodontidae > Neoceratodus > Neoceratodus forsteri. Next base: position 586,817,600 of record CM028135.1, read on the forward strand.
TCATGTTGGAAAATACCCGAGATGTGTTTTTGTAACAACAGTGCGACTTTGAAGCTTCTGTTAAATTGTACTGGTACAATGCTCTTACTATATATATATAAACATATATATCTCATTAATTCATAAATGGAAGGATAAAACACCTAGGACAACTAGGAAAAAGTTCAAACTTCATCTTGCAGACAATAGCAAAAACAACCTTGTCTAATGTTTCTTGTGGGAATGTAAACATTCCATGTAACAGCCCTCAGTCTGATGATGCAGGGGGAGGGATGCTTCTGCTTGGATATTTTCTCACATTAAAATATGACCATTTTACTGGAAAAGTGCACGTTTGTGCAGTATTTTTGAACATTTGCCGCCATCCCAAGAAGTAGTGTTCCACATCATCTAACAATACCATATTATCTTGACACCAAACTACAGCTGACTGAAGGAAGAAAAGAACATTCTTCCTATGCACCTAAAACCAGGAGCCAACCTACAGTGAAGTACCATGAGGAGGAGCATATCTTATGGTTGCCTAAAGACACCTAAGCCAGAGCTAAGCCAGGTAATGCAACTGTTTTATAACTGAATATGAGCCCTTGCCAAGCCACACTCCCTGAAGCTAACAGCCTGTATAACATCTTGATCTTTAGCACATGAATGGGAATGGCAGTTTAAGTGTGGGTTACCCACAATAGGGGGTATTTTCCAGGGCACGGTAAATCTGGGTGGAGGAACTATGTTGGGAGGAATGAGAGCAACTGTCAATTGGGTCACCCTCAGACATGAGAGGAGTAACTGCAGAAGCAGAAGAGGCTGCTGTATCCCTGCATTTAAGCCCCTCACACCACTCGGGATAAATATAAACAGCTCCGGTCAGCACATGTTTGGGGGGATGAGAAACATTCAGTAATGGTTGCAACCCCCTCCCCAACACGCTCCGAGTACAGGGCACTTCAAAATCCAGGAAGCCCTTGTCACAAAAACGCACTCAGCAGGTCAGGCCTCCTGCTCCCATAGTGCCACCCTCTGAGCGCAGTAATGTGAACAGGTAACAGACAGGGTAGCCCTCCTGTCTGCTTGTGGGTTTGAATCACCTTTAGTCTCAAGTTCTGTGGGGATTCAAACTGTGAACCTTCTGTTAGCATATCCAAATGTACAGGCTCAGATAATATTCTCTTCAGGGGGGATGCAATACATCTTTTGCCAAAGGGCAACTAACAAGGTATCCAAAATGAACCCTTAAAACTCTATAAAAGACCTTAAGCATATTCTTACCTTTTCCCAGTTTAGCAGCACCATCAAGCTCTTGAACAATTGTCAGACTTAACCCTCTATACATCACATGCAAAAAGAACTGAGAAAAACCCAGGCAGCCTTTCAAATAAAAGATTTTACTAAATGATGATAAAAATATAAACACAGAATATATCAAAAAGTATACAATCTCTTAAAAGAAAACTACAAACTCCTACCAAAGTACGTTTAGAGCTTTTCTATCTAATGTATTACCTCTAAGTGTCTAAGTTAGAACAGAGCAGAGAGTTCTGTCTCTGTAGTGTCTCAAGATGGACTATATGACAAACAGCTCAGACACGGTATTAGTTTAAACTGTGTCTCTTCACACCCCTTCTATGAGTCATCTAGCTCCTCCTTTTAGAATACAAAAAAAAAAATACAAACATGATGTCCTATCAGGAGGTATTTTAAATAATGTGACATCAGCAGCAACTCAGTTCCCAAATTATAAGTCTTTGATTTTCCAGTTCCTTCTCCCAAGGTATTTCAAAGGGTCTTATAGCTTTTTAACACCAGTTAATATTAAATGTTCTTTCTCTTAAGACGACATAAAAGTTTATGATTTTCATCCTCTGGCAGACTCATAAAGTCCCATTTCATTTCCACTTCAAAGAAGCAACGGGTCATAAAAACGCCATAAAATGCAATGTCTCAAGGAAGTTAACTACATTACAGAGATCTCCTGGTTTAACATATATCCTGTCATTTCACTGAAACCTGGGGGGGGGGGGGACACCCATGGAAGCACTGTGACAATCACACACTATATTTTTATATTACAAATGTCTAACAATCATAACCAGTTGCCCAAGCGTCACAGCCCTTATTCCTCCCGGCGTTGTTCATCCACTCTATTTCCCACACCCAGGCTTCCATGCCCTATTGTTGGGATACCTTCAAGTGTTACCTGGGGATGGAAAGCAGGCAGGTGTACATATAACATTTACTAAGAAGTGTTAAATTGTCACTATCCAGACTGTACATGTGCCAAGTTTCATCCACTACAGGGGCCAGCTTACACCTATATGCCACCTCATATCACCTTTGACCAGTACTGTGATTCTCAGAGATACCATTATGAACTGTTGCAAGCTGTAAAGAGATAGATTCCACTGGCCCTCCCCTAAAAGGAGAAAGACTGTTACCAACAAGGTTATACTAAGGTGTACAGATGGGTACCATTCTACCTGCATAATTACTTGCTAATTGCTTAAACAGCATCTTCTTCTGACTGTATTACAAATACACTGGAACTTAACTTTTTTTCTTGTCAGATTGGATAGACTAATGGTCTTCTTCTGTCGGCAATGTCTGTGGGCCTATGTCCTACTAAGTGCTGTTCCACAGGGTCTTGGATTCTGTTCTTTTCCATCAAAACTCGTGACATTATGTGAGATCCCATCAACTGGGATTAAGATTTGCTCTTAGGCTAGTACAAAAGAAATTAGCTTGCTTCCCACATATTTGGCTTCCAGGTTTGGGCTGGAGTAACATAAAATGGTCATTCTACTTGCAAAGCTCAACAGTGTATTGTCACAAAACAAAGTGCACTGCCAGAGCCATTTCAGGCTCAGACTAAATATCCACATATCCACGCAAGTTCCACATGAATAACACAACAAGTTATAGACATGAATGCCCTTGATCTTCAGTTATTCTCCACTGTGGAAGATGCTGGCTTTTGAAGACTCTTGCAGGAAATCAAAATACAACACAGCATTCCATCACAATTCATGCTTTGCCAGCATGTTATCCCCACTATGTATGATGATGCTGTGTGTATCAAGATAAAGATATTTCTGAAAGAGGCAGAGGAAGGCCATATGTATTTCATTAAAGATATTTGGACCAGTAGCGTAAACTAAGCAGACTCGGTCTTGAAATGGAAAGGCCAGACTGCTCCACTGAAAAGAGTGTGCTGAGTTAGAAACTAACAGTGCACAGACAAAATCAGCACTACTCAGCTGAAAGCAAATAAGCTTTATTCAAAAATCCCATTTATTTAAATGAGATGACTATTTAAGGATAACATGGGGTGGTTGGGACCATCCCCATGATTAAGCACTAGGTTGCAAAACTGGTTGAGGTTCCATAGCGTCCCACATTTTCTGAATGTGCTTACACTGCTGGAAACTGGTATGCTTTTAATAATGAATTTTGGAATAAAGCCTATTTGCCTTCAGCTAAGTGGTGCTGGTTTTGTCCGTGCACTGCAGAGTCTTGGTTGTCTCCAAATCAAGCTCAGTCACCATCATGACAGTCCCACCACCATACTCTAACTTGAAGAAGTTAAATTAAAGCTGCCAATCTCACACAGGCACAGCAATAGTCAAACTGACATACTTAATATATCTGGGATGGATGGGGGGGCACAGTGAGGAAAACATTCTTCTGTTCATCTGATCACTGCTGCTAGATGGCTGGATATACCTCACAATCAGAATGTGGACATCATTTTCATGGACAGTGGCAGTAACTTACTGAAAGTGATGAATGATGAAGACTTCTATTATGCACCTCCTTTTGCACACACACTAAATCTGGTTATAAGTCATGTACCTGACAAAGGTGCACAGTTCAAAGAAAAGTTTCCTTACATTACAGTAACAGCAGATTTTCAGGAGAATCTTCTCCATAGAACCACACCTATGGAACTGTAGGCCATCAGTGTCAGGATAGCTCAGAACCTTTTGCGTAGGTGGTACGACCCATCCTGATGTACATAAATGTCAACAATGTAACCTGGACAGCCCTCTACCCCTCAGTTCACCACTGGAGGCAAGCTCAGTGGGTAACAAAACCAGCAAGAACTGGGAGACCAGACCTAGTAGGTTTGAGGGAATGCCAGACCGTCTCGGGTTTTAAAATAGAGCCTAAAACATATTCGTTTTATCAGGCATTTTCTGATAGTTTTTAGATTGTATTGTTATCTGTTTACTGAATTTTTACCTTTTTGTACAGTGCCTTGACATTTGAAAGGTGACTGAAAAATAAATTTTACTTTTACTACTTTATTTAGCACCAGGCCCACCGGAGAGATGATGGACTGCACTAAGAAACCACAAAAAAATATAACCATAAAATACCCCACAGAAAATGTAGCAGAAACCACCACTGACTGCCCCAACCATAATATCCAATAGGGGAATGGAAGTTGGGTGAGCTGTGGCTACATGGAGAAGATTCTCCAAAAGATCTACTGTTACTAGTAACAATCTTCTTTGAGGATATCTTCTCCTTTAAGTCAGACCTTTGGAACAGGACTGGCAGGTTCACCTTCGGGCTTGTGGCTCGGAGGTCTCCAGCTAGCTACCTCAGACCGGGTACAGAACCTGGGCGTTATGTTTGATAACTGTCTGAAGTTGAAATCACAGGTGTCAGCAGTTGTTAAAACCTCTTTCCACCATCTGAGAAATATCACCCGGGTGAAATATCTGGTTCCTCCCGATGATCTTCCAATGTTGTTTCACACCTTCGTTACCTCCCACCTTGACTACTACAATGCCCTTTACCTAGGGCTGTAACCGAGGATTGATATCCATAGCTTGGCTGTGGTGCAAACAGCGGCTGCCAGGCTGTTGACTAGTGCTTCAAGAGCCAGTCATATTATTAAAAGCGCAATAACACGCGGTCTGCACTGACTTCCAATTAAGTGGCAGATCACCTTTAAGGTTGCTCTGTTAACCTACAAGGCCCTACACGACCAGGGACTGAGCTACCTGAAAGATCTCTTTTGCCCATACTGTCCCTCCCGTCCTCTCCGATCCACCGATGAGGGATTCCTAGAGGTTCCCAGGGTACGTCTGCAGACATCAGGAGCAAATGCATTCAGCTTTGCTGCTCCATCCCTGTGAAACTCTCTACCTCATCGGGTACGAGATTGCCTGACCGTCCAGAGTTTTAAAACTGCATTAAAAACTTATCTTTTTGATCTGGCTTTTGGTAACTGAAATGTTTTTATGTGGTTTCATATTTATTAGAATTTATATAATGTACGTAATTTTATTTTATTTGTTTTATTTTATTGTACAGGCGCCTTGGTTTTGGAAAGGCGCCTTTTTTAAATAAAAAAATTGATTGATTGATTGATAACTTCCAAGCAGTATCTATAGCTCAGTGAGGTAGGTCTGAGAATCTGAACAGAGGATCAAGACAACAGGCCTTTAAGGACAAAAAGGCCAAAGCTGGCACACCTGTGTGAGATGCTGTCCAGACTATAATGCTTAACGAAGGTATGAACAGTACTCCAGGTTACAGCAGCATAAATGTCTGCTGCAGAGACACCACGGCAACAGGCCATGAAGGCAGCAATGCAGTGCATGAAATGCCCTTTGACAGCACCATGTAGCTTTTTACCATCCTTTTGGTAACAGAAAGTGACACAAAATGCCTACCAATTAAAGAGGCGTTGTTTAGACACAGGAGATCCCCCCCCCCACCAGGAGTGAAGGAGACAAACAACTGAGAAGACTTTCTACAGTCCTTAGTACAATCCAGACAGAAACACAAGGTCCTATGCACATCTAAGGTATCCAACAAGGCATCCCCCTTAATATAAGGAGTATCATAAGCTAGCAGATTAACTGTCTGATTTAGGATGAAATCAGATATCACCTTAGGCAGAAAACGTGGCCTGGTCCTTTCCAGGTGAAAGACCAGATACGGTGGGTGACTGACCTGAATCTGTAATTCCCAAATTCTGTATGCAGAAGTAATGGCCACAAGAAAGAGGTCTTTCCAGGAGAGAAAAACATATATCTCATAAATAGCAGCAGGCTCAAATAGAACCCCAAACAGCTTCTCTAATACAAAATTAAATTCCCATTGTGCAACTGGTTTACTGCTCAGGAGACATGTGTAGCATCCCCTTAAAGAAGCTATGGGGCACTTCCAATTGTGCTACTGTTTTACCTTCATTAAAGCACTCATGTTTCTGTGGTCCCCAGGATCGATCATGAGTAGCCATAATCACAACTGAGTCAGTCTCCAGCTGTGAAGTATAAAATGGTCTTGAAGTAGAGGCAGGATAGTGTTTATCTGCCTTCCTGGGGACAGCAAATAGCATGCTGGGTCTGTCTCTTACAGCCATGTAGTATCCTTCAGGGCTGAAAAGACAGGAAGGATAACAATGGTGGGTACTGAGGGTACCTCTAGAAAATCATACTAGTTACGTTTAGAGGAGTTATCACCCTCTGCCTCAAATCCCATCCTCAAAAGGAGACCTGGTGTTGTAAACTGCAGTATCTTCACTACAGAAATATAAGGTGGAACTGGAGCCCACAGTCTCATGGTGATCTAAAGCTTATTTCTCCTCCCCAAAATCCTCCTCCATGTCTAGGAGGCCAAGAGTGTACTGTTCCTCATCTATAGGAAGAAGTATGAGGTTCTCCATATTACAATCATCATCGATGGCTACTGGGAAGGAGGAATGATAGTAGGGACCATCAGAGCACTGGGTGTCATGGACAGCATCAACAGAGCTGGGACTGGTGGCAATGCTGTGGTAATTATCACTGGTAATGTAGGCAGAAAATGGCAGAATAGCTTCAACACCATAGCTAGCACTACCTGAGTTCACAGGGGTCACAGCAACTGTTGCTGATGGACCAGGATCTACCGACAGAGGCTGCCTGCCACAGATAACTGAAGTGCTAGAGCCAGACCCCTACCTTGGCATCACTGGGATGGTTGGTGGGTACCAGAGTCGAGGATGCTGATGTGGCCCTTGACTGGGGCTTACTGTCTGTCAACCCCAAACAATGTGGGAATCTGGAATAGACCAGACACACTGGTGCCTCATCTTGTGTTTAGAATGGTGCCACTCTGAGGACAAGGGCTTCACTGTCTTTTTCCTTTTCCTTAGAAAGCGATGAACGCTTCAAGGAAACTGTTGCTGACCTTCACAGGAATTGCTGGTTCACATCAGCAGTCTAGTAGCAGAAGCTGGAGTAAAACCTGGGGTTTTCTGTAAGGTATCCATTTTCTGATGTTCTAGGAAAAGTTTCAGAACTGTTTATCAGCGTCTCCTGGTGACCTGGCTTAATCCTTGGCAGATTAAGCAGGTCTCCATGTTGCAGGCTAGGCCTAGACAATAAACACAAACAGGATGGTGGCTGTCACTGTATATCTTCAGTTCGCAATGACAGAACTGGAGCAATGGAGCTTTCAATGGTAGCATATAACAAATATTCTGAAGACAACGGCAACTAACCACAAAAAAAAAGTAGGATAAATGGCAGCACTGTTTCTTTAGCAGTGTGATGAGCTTAACAATGGCAGGTGAAAGCACTGAGGAGTGAAGAAGCTGCCCACATTATATAAGTGACATCGACATGTGTCAACGGGGGCAGCCCCAGCTAGGAAAAAGTTTCTGAGTGATTCTGACGCTGGCAGTTTAAAGTTCAGGAGGTGTAGCTCAATGGAGAAGATATACTCGAAAAAGATCACTCGATACTGAATGGGATGTGGGTATGTACTGCATCTGTGATTATCTTACATATGAGAGTATAAAATTAGCAGCTCATTGTTTCTTTGACTAATTACGGTATTAATATTTATGCTGCAGCCATTGTAGTGCTATTTTCAAGAGCTACTGTTTTGTACAATAATTTAGCAAAATTATTCTAGAGGTTTATTGCCAGACACACCATTATAGTCTTTTATTTTTATTTGAACTGATTATCATTACATGACAGAGTATCACAAAGTATGACAACCCTCTGAAAGATATGTACAAGGACAGATATGTCATGGTAAAACATTTATTCAAAATGTCTTCATCAAGATATAATACTCTGTTCGGGCCATCATTCTCTTGTATTACCTTTATTACATACCAGTTCTGCTCAGACATCCTGCTATTATCAGCGCAACTGTCTGAGTTATTTACTTAAATCTGGAACTTATTCTCAGTTAAACAATTATATAAGAAACATTTACTCTCTTCAACTAGTTGCAATTGTTACTCATGATTTGGTATCTATGTATTGTCTGTTTTATGTCCAGTTCCCCCTTACAACGGGAATATTTGCCCTCAGGTTTTTACCCAGTTAACAAAATGTTCAATCAATCAATCAATCCAGACCAGTAGTAGCTTAATGGTCCTCAACGCCATTTCATTAGCGATGTTTACATATGGTGGGAGTCCTTCTTTTATATGGTAGGTTCAAGGAACAGAAGTGGGTACCAGGCCATGAAATTCAATGATGCCAGCAGTGGTGGATATCTGTCATGGGTGCAGTGGTGTGCTGTGGAATAGCTTGTTTACCTTCAGTGACCACATGAAGAGGCAACTAAGGATTTCAGCATAGAATCGACAACCTTTACATGATCATTCACATTCTGAACCTACCTGAAAGCCATGCGAGCCATTTTTGCAGATGTAAAACAAAATCAAACCAACAAAGCAGTGCTGGTGGTGATGGCAGCAATGTCCGGGGCATTGATTACCATAAAGATGGTAATGGAAGTTACTCCATCAGATTGTCTAAGTCTCAGCAGAAGCAGGATGCTGCAATAATGCAAGGTATGATAGAGGTATTTCCCACCAACTTGCAGAAAGGTTTGACAGGATTACAATCGAGCACAAAACTTGCCATAACTGCACTACTGGATTACAGATATAAAGACTTGTTCATGCCCACTGGATGGATGGAGTATATAAAACAGGAACTGTTGCATATACTCATGCTGGAGCCACAAAGACAATGTGAAACCAGAAAGAATGTGCAGACACAATCTCTTGGTCTTACTGCTCCTCCGTGTCCGTCTTCTCCTGGTGCCAGTGCCAGGTGTGAGCGTGATACCGAACGGTATAATAATGAAGATCCTGAGCCTGAGGAGACGTGGGAGTTGTCAGATAATACACACTCACAGCACTTGAACACTTTGGAGGATGATTCTGAAAATGAATCTTCTAAATACATGATACAGGCTTATCTAGGCAGAACCTATATTTACTGGAGATACTGATCTAGTCCAATTCTGGCAAAAGAGGCAAGTCACTTGGCCTCAATTGCATAAAATGGCTCTGTATTTTCTGTGATGCCTTTCAACATTTGACCCTTCAAAAAGAAGATTCAGTATAGCTGAGGATATTTATTCAACACACTGCTCAAGGTTAGATCCAGAGAATGCTGAACTCTTAGCATCGCTGAAACAGACTCTGCCTTTGATCAGTTTTGACTATTGATTGATTACTCACAACAAATGCAATCTTCTGTATACCAAAAAAGTCAGTCTGTGCAAAGCAGTGCAATCTAGTAGGGAAAGCTGTGAACAACAGTCAAAAGCATTTCTGAGTAACTGTAACAGCAAATCTAGTCATCTAGTAGTTTATTTATTTATTTGCTTTTGTTAACCAGGTAAGCACACTAGACAGCACCTGCCTATTTTCAGTTGCGACCCGGGAGGATTACAAGTGTACAAATCAGAGTAAACAGGTAGACAGCGTGCACACAAAGCATTGAAACAATGGTTACATTAAGAAGTACACTGTGATCATCAGGCAGACATGATTCATAAACAAGCAAGAGACATTGTGACATTGGGGCAAGGGGTAGAATCGCAATAGGTACAGGCATAGAAGTAAAAACAAAAGTATATAACAACAAACATCAAGCTAGCTAGGTACAAGGAAGAGCTTTCAGGCTCATGCATTTCGTCAAGAGGCCAATTTTAGGAAGCCCCATAAGGAGGCTTTGAAACAGGGGTGGGAGGTAGTGAAGCAAGTATTAGCAGGAAGGGAGTTCCACAGTTTGGGCACATAGGCAGCAAAGGCCCGATCCCCTATTTGGGTGTGAGTTTTAGGGACCAGGAGGACCAAAGAGTCGCTGGATCTTAGTTGGTAGGTGGGGTTAGCAGGTTTGAGGAAAGAGGTGAGAGTTGGGGGAGTGGCATTTCTGTCAATATCGTCAATGAAGTTGCCATGGACAAAGGTGCAGCGGTATTCTGGGGGAAGCCACTCCAGTTGGGAGTATAGCTCACAACGGTGTGTGAGGCGAGGAGCGGCGAGGGCAAAACGGCATACATTGTTGTATGCAGTGTCCCATTTGGAGAGACTGGATTTTGGAACGTGGGCAAAGAATACCAAGCCATAACCGAGCGTGAGTAGGAGGATCCCTCTAGCAATGGTGAGATGTGCAGCCAGGGTGAGACAGCCTTTAGCTCTGTAAGCCATGCCCAGTTTGAATTTGTGGCTTTATAGGGATTCCGAATGTGGAGCGAGAGGTCCAGTTGTGGGTCAAGGGTGACACCCAAGTACTTGACTGCATCCACAACATTCAGGAGGGAAACATCAGCTCCCAAGATGTTGAGAGAAGCTTGGTATGATTTTATCTTGGCCGAGGAGCCAAACAGCATGGCCTGGGTCTTGGTGAGATAAATGGTTAACCTGTGGTCCTCAAGCCAGGTTTGAATGTGGTTAAAGTCATGGTTTAACCGGGAGTTAATGTTTTTGATGTCCCGTGAGCAGACCAGGATGACAAGATCATCCACGTACAGGGTGGAGTGCCCATGGGCAGATACTGAGGGCTGCTCATTTACGAATAGGGAAAACAAGATGGGTCCAAGAACGGAGCCCTGAGGTACCCCGCAGGTCACCTGGGAAGGTTTAGAGAGGGATTTGTTAAAGACAGTATATTGCTGCCTCCCCATGAGGTAGTTGGAGAACCAGGCATGGGCAAGAGGGGAGAGACCAACAGACCAGAGGGTAGAGCGCAGGAGCGAGTGATCAACCCGGTCAAAGACTTTTGAGAGATCAACAAAGATGGGTCCTGTTAACTTGCCATGGTCAGTGGCAGACCTGATCTTGGAGGTGACCACCTCAAGGGCTGTAGATGTGCTGTGCCCTTTTCTGAAGCCATGTTGTGCTAGGGAGAGTAGCTCATAACTCTGAAGGTAGTGAGTGAGCTGAGAGGCAACTACTTTCTCAACTAGCTTGCAGATTGCCGAGAGGATTGCAATAGGTCAGTAGTTATTGGGATCCTTTGGGTCGCCATGCTTGAGTACAGGGACAACCCTAGCCACCTTCCATACCTCCAGGATGGTTCCCGAGATTAATGAAGTGTTGAATATGTGAGAGATAGGCCAGGCTAGGGGGGAATACCCCAAGGCAGAGAAGTTTCAGCTCAAGGCTGTTGTGGCCAGTTCCAGTGTGAGGGGAGAGACTAGCAAGGAGCCTCTGAGTCTCCGAGGCGGAGACAGCCTTTAGGTAGAAGGGGGGTTGTCTGGGTGTCCCATCATGGGGGGGGCCCAGGGTCACTGGGCCAAGGGGTTGGGGGGAGGGAGCATCCAGGTCAGAAAACTGGCTGTTAAAAGCGTTGGCAATAGTGAGGGGGTTATTACAACTGACCCCCCCCAATCAGCAGGTCGGAGGCCTGAGCACGGGCAGACCCCCCAACTGAGTTTTTAATGTTTTGTCAGAAGGTCCTGGGGTTGGTGGCTGAGGATATCAGGGCGGACTGGCAGAATTAACTTTTAGCAGAGCGGATGGCTTTCTTGCAGGAGTTCCTCAGCTGTCTATATTCAAGGATGTCAGTACTGGAGTGGGTGGATTTCAATCTCGCCCAGCATTTACCCCTTTGTTTCATGAGGGAGAATAGGCCACCATGGAGCCACTTGGTAACCGTGCCCCTCACCCTCCTTTTCGTTAGGGATGCATGTTTGTTTTGCAGGGGTGTGAAGACAACGAGGAAGATGTTGAGGGCCTCAGTGGGATCACTCGTGGCAGTGACCCGGGACCAGTTGGTTTGCTGGAGGTCAGCAAGTTAGGCTTTGGTGCAAAAGCTTGAGTTGTCCCGCATCTGGATCACCTTGCTACGGATTTTGGGGGGGTGAAATGCCCCATGTACAATAGGTAGGGGGAGTGATCAGAGATGGCATCAGGGAGGACACCCGAGGAGACTATTCTATCAGGCCTATTACTCAGTACTCAGTCAATGAGGGATCCTTTCACCCCACGTGGGGAGGGCCTTGTGGGTTCGGTGATGAGTTTGGTGAGGGCGAGGACCGACAGCAGAGGCTCATACAGCTTGGCGCTGCCCCCCAACCAGTTTAAGCTGAGGTCACCCAGGATCAGTAGCTCATTAGAGCCTACTTTGTCATTAAGGCAGTCGAGTAATGAGGAGAGCCTAAGTGTTCCTCCCTTTGGAGGGTTAAAGGCACATACCACGTGGATCTTTTTTGTATTGCCTAGAAGGAGGAGGGCCTTGTAAGAACTCACAGTTAGGGAGTGCAGGGGTGTGCCTAATGATAGACACATTTAGATGCCCTTGTATTATAGGAGCACCCGCCCCCGCTTTTTCCCTTCTCTGTCCAGCCTAATAAGGTGGTACCTGGGAGGGCACATACAGAGTCTGGGGTGTGCAGCTTCAGACAGGTTTCAGTGACCCCAAAAAAGTCAGGGTTCTAGTGAGCCACCCAGGAAGTTAGCTCTGCTAGGTTTGGTAGTAGACTGCGCACATTCAGGTGAGCCAGCTTTATGCCCTTGGTAGATTGCCAGGTAGGGGAGGGCTTGAAGGAGGGCAAGGCTGCCTGAGGCCCAGGAGTTCGAGCTACGCCCCCAGCTAGGCCAGTTGTCTATGGAAGGCAGTTATAAAGGAAATGAGCCCTCTAACCACCCAAGTACAGCGAGAATTTACCTCTAGCTGTCTCTGGGACTCATGGTCCTTGGTTCAAATCCCATTAAGGATGGAGATGCATCTAGCCAAACAGAGAAAGGGAAGACACATCTACTATTCCTACTGTCACACTCCCTGATGACAAGTTATGTCAGACTACCACTGTCATTGGCACCACTAATAAATGTCTTCAGGACACTCCAGCAGCAGAAGTAGCTGCACAAGACTCACCTGACACATACCACAATTCCTCATGACATTATTATACTGTCTCCAAATAGCTTGTCATGCCGTCACACTAAGCTGTTGTCAGTACTATAGAGCTTGCTGCCACCAATGTTATTCTTGCCATCTCCACCATCTCCATTTCTGATAGTGGTACTCAATGGTATTCCAATGCCATTTGTTATACTGATCATCAGATGTGAGTGACTACACTACTTCACAGCTCCTCACCATTCAGCAACTGACTGTACCTTCTCCTCCTCTTCAACTGTTGTTCTCACTGCAAAAATAAAGCAGTCATGCAAATGTAAAATATTTAAAAACTTTAGAAAAGCTAATAAAAATATGCACAGGGCACTCATGGATGATACGATTGTGCTAACTGCATGATGTTGATGCAGAGTGAGAGAGGTGTGTGTGTGTGTGTGTGTGTGTGTGTGTGTGTGTGTGTGTGTGTGTGTTATATTATTTAAAAATCAATGTGGCTAGGGAGAATGGTGTATTTGGCATGGAGGTAAAGCAGACAGCAAGGGGCACTAAGCCTTGATGTCAGCAATGGATACTTTATACTTTGGCTTGGCAGGCCATGGTCTTAGTAAGCTACATTAAGTCACACCACCACAAACACAATAATCCCCAGCTTTGCCATGCCAACATCCCCTGCTGCAAGGAAGCTAGAATAATAAATATTTCTTACCAGCCTCAACACGTTTACATGGCCCTATTTGATTTCTGCTTTACCTCCACGCTAATTACTACATTGTGAACTAATTTTTTGGGCTGAATTCTTAAAGTCAGTCTAAAGAAAGGGAGCTAGAACTGAAATCAAACTGAATGCACCACTTGCTAAGGGTATGGTGCAGTAAGTCACGGTTTAGATTCCTAAGCCATTGGAAAGCCATTAACTAGGGGTAGTCAACACAGTGGGGACGGCCTCCACCTGAACAAAATGGGCAATGGACATCCTGGCAAGTAGGACAGGCAAAATACTGGGGAGTTGACAAACTAGGCAAATAAGTAAAAGCCCCAATGATTACCACATCAGAAAAACATATAAATAATGGGCAAACTCAAGAAAATCAAATGGATCAGGTTTATTAAACTGGAAATGTACGTGTATGAATATGAGTGTGAACAATAAAATCGATGAGTAAGATGGCTTAAACAGGCATAACAATGTCGTCATCACCTCAACTGTACATACAATTCTTGTTCTATACAAATTTCTAAAATATTAGTATCTGTGTGTCAAGCCACTTTCACAGGGGTAAACTGAATAAGGAGTCACATACTAGGGTGGGTAGATCATTACCATGCCACAGAATTTTGCTCATGAAAAACTGGCTGCTGATCTAGTGGAGAATCCTATTACTGCGTATGTTTTTGTTGGACACCTGGCTGGTATTTATGATTGTTAGTTGAACTGTATTATATACATGAAACACAAATAAACTATTAATTACAAAATTGGCTGCCACATTCTGGCTTAAAAATACATATTTTTTTCTAGTGTTTTTCTTTGAAAATGGAAAATCAGTGGCCCTCAACCTGGTACAGAGGCTAACCCAAGGTATGAGATTGTTACTAACAGCCAGGCATTTCCTACCTATATTAAACAGGCATTAGAGGTTCAGGTAAGGGGGGTATTTAGATGATATTAGGAGGATGGAAGGGGAAATCAAATCTTTATGTGTAGAGTTAACTGAGTAGAATATGTGAAGTATGCTATAGACCCCCTTGCCATACATGGCACCTCATTCGCGAATTATGGGATGAAATCAGAATAATAGCTTCAAAGTGTCTGGTGGTAATTATGGAATATGTTATGTACCAGACATAAATCAGGATAGTGATTCCACCACACAGAAGGTAAGACACAAATAATTAAATGAAATGGGGACTTCATTTTTTTTCACAATTTTTGAGATTGGGCACTACAGGGATAAATATATTGGATCTAGCTTTGAGCAATAGGGACAGTCTGGTTGCTTGTGTAGGAATGTGGAACTTCTGGGATCTAGCAATCCCATACTAGGTTTAGTATTCAAATTAATAAGGAGGCTTCCCAATGACCCAGCAGAGGCTTCTTGTACAGCCTTGCTGCAACCCATGTTCTGGAGAGAACTCAGGAGCCAGCCTGCCAGGCACAAGGAAGCTAAGAGTTGCTGCCAAATGGCAGTAGTACCTACTGGGGAGAGCAGGCACTGAGTCTCAGTACCACAGCAACCTCTGTGTAGCCAGAGTGCTTGCTCCACAACACCCGAGGCCTGGGTGTGTAAGCACCATGGGAGGAAGGAGAGATGCAAAAAGTTGTGGGGTAAAAAATGCAATATCATTGGGATGATGGCTAACAGAGTGCCCAAGCCCTATACTGTGGATTCCCACTGGTGTGAGTGGTGGGGCTAGTGGGGGATGGGGCGAGAACTCCACCATAGGGGTATGCCCCCAGCCCAAGGACTGTGCAGACAACACCAAGGGAAAAAAGCAACATCAAAATAAATGAATATAAAGGGTTAGGGTAGAAGCTGAAATAAAGAAAAACAATAAACTTTAAGGGTCAGATTTGGTAAATTGAGTAGACCGCTGAGGATAACCTAGATGAAGTGGATACAGAGAAGGGGTGGAACTGAAGAATTCCTTCAAGGGGTTAAAAAATGCAGTGGATGATTGTGTACACACAAGGAGTAAGGGGGAAAAACTGGAATGTGTCCTGTTTGTATGGATGGGAGCATCACTGAACTGATAAGGGGGAAAGAAGTACAAACAGACTAAGAACTAAAGTAAACAAAGCTTTTTATTTGTGGACCCTCCCCTGATTAAATGGACACTAGATAGTGCTCCTCATCTGAGGTGGAGAAGTGGATAAGCACTGCATCTGAGGAGCAAGGAAGCCCGCTAAGTGCGTGTGTGGGGGGGGGGTGAGATTTGGCTGAAGGAAGAGATGGAGGGGTCTAAGAGGGCCTGAGGGCTCTCTCTCTGTCCTGTTCTTCCAGTCATGATAATTTTAATGCAGTACATATATGCAGTGCATGCACGGGGATCAATCACAGTGTTGATGATGATGCATTGTCTTAGTCACAGTGGCAGAAGTTCAGGAAACTGGCTCTAGCAGTGGAATGAGAGCCACACATGGTCCCAGCCTTCTTATGGGAGGTGGTAACCCCAAGGCTTGGTAATTGATAAACAAATCCATCACAACAGGACAACCTACCAGCAAGGCATCAAACACTTTCAGAATGTCAGGGTAAAGGAAGACTGGCTACACAAGTGGCCAGTCCCAAAAGAAAAGCTGTGTAACTACATTCTAATAGCCAACAAAAAGAGTTTGAGATAAGGGGCCATGGACCAGTGCCTTGTATGGCTGGCCTGATCACCAAAGTGTTGGGTCTTGTAGACACCACTAGGACCTTAAAGGTATGGAAGATCCTCAAGGGCTTCAGTAAAGGGGCCTTAAATACGATGATGGGTATTGCTCCCTCAGCCCTGCCACACTGGAAATGGTATAGGATACCATGCCATCAGTTTGCTGGTTACAGTTCAATGCAATTTCTTTAAGACAATTATTCTGGCCTTCTGTGGGGCCTCTCTGAGCTCAGAGTTGGTTCTGTTAGCAAGCGATGGGTCAGTTTTGATCCTGCAAGATGAGAATGTTACAGTGACTACAGAAAGCATGTTAATTAGGTTCCATAGGGGCAAAACTGACCAAGTTAGGCTGAGTTACTGGTGCACATTGCAGGGTTGATTACATAGCACTCTGACCACCAGCCTGGTCAGCCTCCTTGCAACATAACCATGTAGATGGGGGGGCAGTTATGGCCTATTAGTTCAGGCATACCTTGGGTGCAGCGGCAGAAAGGGTGGGTTTGAACGCGGAAGAAGTTCAACACCCACTTGTTCAATATAAGGGCAGCCACAACTTCACAAACAGAACTCTTAAACAATCATTTCTGGGCCCTCAAGAGATGGGGATACCAACTGTTATTACTCTACATGCAGCCTCACATGTTATAACCTTGTCCTTCTTAAGTCTTTGAAAGGTCCTTTCTGTGCAATCAAGCATGTTTCGATATGCAAAACTGAAATTTAAACACCTGTACATTTTCTTTTTCAGACTGCTGGTCTCCGGGCTTCAGTACTTCTGGGAGGCACCTCCTCTTGCCACATGATAGGCAGGAATTCAAAGCTCTGCAGCCTGGATATCCTCCCCTCCACTTCCTGTGACCACCAGTTCTTCCTAAAGCAGTTCCAACCTGGCAGTACTATATAAAATTGGAAACAAAAAGAGACAACATTATCTCGAACATTCCGCTGACTGGCCGCCAGCTTGTTACATTCCGGGAAGGAAGAAGTCTGGAGTCCCGCAGTCAGAGAAAGAAAATTTACAGGTATTTAAATTTAGTTTTTTCTCTCCTTATGCTGCTCTCTGGGCTTCGGTACTACTGTGATATACTAAAGCGGTCCTTCCCAACTTCCAGAGTGGGAAGAATGTAAATGCCCTTTTAAAAGGACCACCACCACCTGGAGAACCAAGATGCCTCACTCGAGGTGGTCAAATTCAGCTGGTAAAATTTGAAGAAGGTGTGAATAGGAGGAGAACCATGATGCCTCAGTAGAGGTAGTCAAATCCAGCCGCCCTGCATAAGCCCACTGGAGAGGGTTGATTGCAGTCCACCCATGAGGCAGCCATGGCCCTGGTTGAGAGGGCATTAATTGGGCCAGATAAAGGCATCCCCACTTGCTGGTAGGCAGTGGTTCTGGATGAATGACTCCATCTTTCAACAGAGTCATAGAAGCCTTTTTTTTTTTTTTTTTTTTTTTTTTTTATGTTTTGGTCTTTGGTGAGGACGAATAAGCTTGACGTTTTGCGTATTGACTCAGCCCTTCTAATGTAGTGCTTCACCACTCTTTTAGGATCCAGAGCATGAAATTCTTTCTCCTTGTCATTTCTGGAAGGAAGACAGCAGGAAGGAAGGCTCAACTCCTGGTAGCAGAGAAAAAGGAAACATTACCTTCGGTAAAAGGAATATGGATCTATTCCAAGGACCACCAAGACCTGATGAAATACGATATAAGGATCCTTATTAGAGAGATCTCCTAACTCACTGATGTGACTGGCTGAAGAGATGGCTATGAGAAATGCGCCTTTCATCGTCAGGTGTATGAGGGATGCCTCTTTGACCAAGCTGAGTCTCCATGGCGGAACAATTGGCTTCTTTCCAGCCCTATAACCACAGTGACATAACTCTGCTGCAGAGTACCTGCTTCTTGGAAGGCAGGAAGTAAACTGGTGGTCACAGGAAGTAGAGGGGAGGATATCCAGGCTGCAGAGCTTTAAATTCCTGCCTATCATGAAGCAAGAGGAGGTGCCTCCCAGTAGTACTGAAGCCCTGAGACCAGCATAAGGAAAGAGAGAACACTCCTTTGTCCACTGGGTGACAAACAGAGCAGTGTGTCAGCCTGGAGGGACTTATCCTTTTTACACGCGCAAAGCCCAGGAACAAGGTATGTGCTGGAAGGAACTCTGCCCCAGGTCGGAAGCCAAGGCATACAAAGGAGGTCCACTGGATATATTGCTGATTCATCTGGGCAACTACAACCTAGGAATCAGGAAGGCCATCAGTCTGCTGCTCACAATGAAGGAGGACCTGTAGTTCCTTCACAGAATGTGGCCCGATATCAACATCCTTTGTTCTCACATAAATCAAAGGCACCATAAGCACCACCTGAAGGATGATCAGGCAATGTATAAAGTGTGAAGGCCTATTAATATGAAGATTTGTGCCTTTATGGATTCCACTGGAGGGACTGTGGTGACACACGATATTAGCAAAGATGCCATGACTACACACCAAGGATGGAGTGCGCATGTCAGACAATGTTTGGGAATGACTTCTGGAATCCATACTCTGTGTTTTGGAGGAGTATCTGGAGTGAGCTGTTCAGAGGGGGTGGAAGATGTTGTTTGTCCTGTGGTAGACTGGGAGTCTCATGAGACTGATGATACAAAGGGAGAAGTGGGGGAGCTGGTTTCATCTAGACGGGTCTCTCCTCAGTCAGCATGACTGGCCTCCAATGGGCAGGTCACAGGCCAACCTCATTGGACCTGCATGCTTGTGCAGTGCCACCAGGCAGGAATGGTCACATAACACCTGGCCATATGACCTTCCTGCTCTTGGAGTAGTTGGCATCCAGGGGGTACACTGATCCATCAGTCTACAAGGAGAGGCCCTTTCTGGGACAAAGGTTTACGGGTGTCTGAGGTTGACTTGGCAAGACTTCCAAGCTGGGCACATCACTCGGATCTGTATTATAGTTTCTTATTTAATAAATGTATGGCTGCAGACATTTCTCCAACGACACGTGTATGTGGTGGGTTGCTCAGGAAAGAGGGGAATGTAGGGGCATATTAAGATAAAGACATTTAATGCAGAAAGTGGGAAATACCTAACAGAAGAAAGGGACCAACATAAACAAGCACTGAAAAAATTAAAAAACGGCATCAGGTTGGCAACAGAAATCGATAATGTCATGGCAAGAGACATTATTTTTTTTAATTTATTAAAACATTTGGTAACCAGGAAAGGCATACTGAGCCGAGGCTCGATTCCAGGTGCAACCCGGGGAGAGGAGAGAAGAGTACAGCATAACCAAAGTTACAATAAGACACATTACAACATAATTAAAAATAAACAGCATTAAGAATAAGAATATAAATGTCGTCAATGACATTGGGGCTGGCATGAAGGGCAAAAGGTGTCTATTCGCAGATGACACCAAGCTCTGTGGGAAAGTGGACACAGCTGAAGGGATACAGGACCTACAGGAAGATCCTGAAAAGCTAGGGAGGTGGTCCAGGACCTAGCAGCTTGGCTTCAATTCCAAGAAATGCAAAGTTATGAATACTGGAGCCAAGAATCCCAGGACAGACTACTACCTGGGTGGAGTCCAGGTATCTGCATCAGGGGAGAAGAAGAACCTGGGAGTGATGATCACTCGTGACCTGAAGCATTCCATGCAGTGCAAGAAAGCAGCAGCAAAGGCAAACAAGATGCTGTGATGCATATCTAGGGGGTTCAGTAGTAGGAGAGAGGAGGTTATACTGCCCTTGTACAGGTCACTGGTAAGGCCGCATCTAGAATATGGAGTTCAGTATTGGTGACCACACCTCAAAAAGGACATTAACCTGCTGGAGAAGGTCCAGAGGGCTACAGAGATGATAGTAGAACAGCAGGGTAAGGCATACAAGGAGAGGTTGAGGGCACTGAACAAATACTCCCTGGAAGACAGGAGAGAGAGAGGGGACATGACTGGGACCTTCAAGTACTTGAAAGGGGTAAATAAGGTTGATAAGGAGCGTCTCTTTAAGCTGACTGGCAACCATAACATGAGGGGGCACAGTCTTAAGCTGGAGAGTGGGAGGTTTAGAAGGGAGGTCAGGAAGCACTTCTTCACTGAGAGGGTGGTGGACACTTGGAATGAGCTGCTGGAAGAGGTCATCTAGATGAAGACAGTTGTCAGCTTCAAGACAGGCAGAGACAGGCATAGGGGGAAGATAAGGATCATGGGTAGACAGGATGGGAAGAGTGGGGAGGGAGGGCAGGGACAGTAGCTCAAGCTGTGGACCCTGCAATATGAGCACACTTGACAGACCAAACAGCCTTCTTCTGCTGGCTTCTTCGTATGTTTATATGTGGCTAAATCACAGGAAACAGGAGATTAAATGCAGAACGGAACAGTTTAGCACAGAATCATGGGAGGGGACAATATTCAATGGTGCCTTGCAAATAGGCTAAATTAATAATTTCACTCAATATTTACTTTAGATGCGCTGGGAGAACCAACTCATTTAAATATGTTATTATTGGGTTCAGAGGATGCTTCTGACACAACAGATATCACTACTACCTTATTTACAGAACAATTAGGTAAGCTGAAGGTGCATAAATTACAGGGACCTGGTAGTATACATACAAGTGTACTCTCGAAGTTAAAGAATTAAACAACAAGGACACTAGCAATTGTTTTCCAAAAGTCACTGAAGTTGGTGCAGTGCCTTAGGATATATATGACTCCACTATGTAAAATGGAAGGAAAGGAATTTGGTGTAAAAAACAGTCTTTCATACAAATTTCAAATATCCCAAAGCAAATCACTGTGTGAGGCAGACTGACAAGGCTTTCAGACATCACCCATATGCGTGAACTTTCCAATGACAATGCAGAGTGATACAGAAAGTCACTTACTACATAAGCTTTTACATCCGATCCAGTTTACGTTGAGAATGACAACCTACAGACATAAGTGTCATCCTGTTGGGACTCATCAATGCAGTTGCTGTATTAACCAGGTGCCAGCTCTAACCCAAAGAAAATTAACATTCAGTAAACTCACAGATAATTCACCAGAGACATAGTTTGCAAGAAGAGCAGTGTGCGGGATCCATAAAAGGATGCAAGGAGAGAGCAAATACCCAAATTCTTTGTTTTTTTTGTGTATCCAAGCCACACATATACACTCTAAAGCCTCAAAACGCTGTACAAGATATTAGGGATATGCAAATCCTTGTATGGAGCAGGCTGGCAAGACGTTAGAGTGTATGTGTGCTTTTCAGAGACATACAAAAAACAAACAAATTGGTAATTCTTTTCTCCTTGTGTCTTTTTATGGATCACGCATACCGCTCTTCTTGCAAACTGCCTCTTCAGTATGCTACTCTACTTCCAAGTGTGCTAAATGCTTGTCTTCTTTGAGAAAGTATCAGAGGAACTAATCAGGTGAAAGGCAGTTGATTTACTATACTTCAATTTCAGTAAAGTATTCAACACAGTCACTTTCTTGTATGATTATTCTTCTTAGGGCATCTAAAAGCACCAACTGCTATTAAAATACAGTATATATCCTTACTATGATAAACATGCTCTTTCTTTCACAGAGGTGCTTTCTCTTCAGCCAAACTCTTACTATCTGACCTGCCACTTCCCATGCTGACACCTGCTTTCATCATGGTCCCCACCCATGGCTCGGGACTGGTGCAAGAAGACTGTTCCCCTGATTACTGGTCTGAGATCAGTTTCCATGCCACCTGGTCTGGGACCAGTTTCTCCTTACAGCTGAACTGGTCTGGGATCAGTTATTGTCACAAATTTATTTATTTATTAATTTCAGTATTTGGAAAACCATTTGAGCTCAGCGCTCTTACATAGGTTCCACGTCAGGACATTTCAGTACAACAGATAGGTGAAATTATACAAAGGATTGCAATAATACAAAGGTAAACAAACAGGATTGTATAGCAAACAGAGTACAGGTCACAGGAAAACAGACAATTTACAGTGCCCAACGGTGAAACCAGTCAGTTGTCAGCAAACAAGAGGTTGTTTAGAGCGTTGCTAAGTGCAAAAGAAAAAAGGGAGTGAAGGAGAGGAGCCCAAATGCAATGTGCAAAAGGAGAGCATAATATCAGTATAGCAATAGGGATCAGAGGGAAGTAACTAGACTGGAGGCAGATGGAGAGGGTGCTAGGTGTGTGGGGGGCGGCAGGAGGGCCTACTCAGGGGAGAGAGGGAAGGGTTGAGGGGGCAGGGGATGGAAGTAGTGATGGGGGGTGGAAAGGTGGTGCTAGCGATGGCAGGCACATTGAGACTTATGTGTCTATCCACAGGCTTACTAGGCAGCAGCCAGTACAGAGTAGTGGTTAGTGCACTAGGTTGTGATCCTGAAAGTCTAGCTTTGAATCTCACTTTGATTTATTTAATACAGAAGGCATAGAGTACAAAAACCTTCTAAAAACAAGAACTCACAGAGAGGCCCACCAACCACCTTGGAGATTGGTGCGTCTCACTGTGAGCTCTTGCTTTTAGAAGGTCTTTGTACTCTATGGCTTCTGTATTAAATAAATCATGATGTTATAAACTAGCCTTTGGACTATTCTGAGTCTATTTGCTTCTGCCTGCAGAAGATGGTGCTGGAGTTTTTTGATGGTTGATTGTATTACTCTTACAAGCACACCTGGCTGTTGAGGCGTCTCTCATTTACTGTCTTGAATCTTACGTCCCCTAAAATTCTTTTGACCCTAAATTTCACTGGTATGGTGATCCATGGCATCGTGGAGTTGGTAATAGTAAATCTACACTAAAGGGAGTTGGTGCAGGAAAAAAAAAACTAAGTGCAAAAAAGAAAGCCCCTGTGAAACTGGCCCCACACCAGGGGGCTCAGAAACTGGTCTCAGACCAGGCTGGTCCTAGAACAGGTTACACAAAAACTGGTCTCTGACCAGTCGTCAGGGCACAAACTTCTTGTAGCCTGGGGACTTCCTCCCCACTATGGCCATGGGAGAAACTGTGGCCTGTGGGATGCATTTAACCTCCAGTTTTTCTCTGAAGCTCTTTACCCCTCCCTCCCCTGGCAACAGGCACAGCACAGGGGATGCCTTAGAAGCATACAGTGCACTACTTCTGGGAAAGCACACTCCCAGTCAAGCAGTAGGGGCCACTGTGGTGCCAAAATATGCATCCACCCTTCCCCCAGCTGGGAAGCACTGCCAGTGGCAGCATGTTCCCCAGACTATCTGCAGCTGGCTGCCAAGTTCCCTCCAGAAGCCAGGATGCCTGCATGAAAGTGCAACGGACTTCGTCTGGGACATCGGGCTGCCCCATGCATATGCTCTTTAGCACACTGCCTGCCCAGCTGAGGCAGCACTTCCTGTCTTCGGCTTACATGATATGACTTCTGCCTTGATTTATATGCCTGATTTAGATATGGATATTTCTTGACTTCTGGCACATCTGCGTAAGACCAATAACCCAAGATTTTCAGAGGACTTCAGATTGTAAAGGAACCCTGCACACCTACCTTCCCCTAATAAACCCCTTATGCTTGCCTACCTTCACTTATTATGGCCCCCAATTTACAATAAATAGTCTTGTCAACGCTAGGTATATGTTCCATAAAAGTAACACCTTTATTGGATAGCATACCTAAACGCTTGTGGTGAGCTGCATTTCCTAAGATAGTACCGTCTAAACATTATATTCTTACTTTGTTTGTTTCTTTGGGTGGTATTTAGAATCAAACAGTGAGGCCACTGGGTTTTTATTCAATGAAGGACCATTGTCAATAGCCCAGTTCTGAAGTGCAGTAAAGAACTACGTGTTCGATAATAAGATGTATGTGTGGAAATTTGGAAGGTAAAGCAGCAAGTAATCAAAAACACAACTACAGACAACCCACAGAACAGAAGTGCTCCTTCAGTGGCTAAAACAGAGTGGAGACCAAGTATAAATATTCAGGAAGTGCACAGAGGGACTTTGGCTTTATGTCAAGTGATATTGCAGCCTGCGGGATGTTTTGCAAGGTAACATGACTAACAGAAACAACGTAAATATGCAGTTGCTCCCTCAGTGAAAAAATGAGCTCCAAGAAAACAGTCATCAAGTTTCACTTGAGCTATTCAAACACTCAGTGTTACCTCAGCCCAGTTGTTATCCAGAAGCTATTTAACTGACAAAAGAGACTTTGGCATTTATGGTCTGCAAAGAAATGCAAGCCCTCACGGCTATGGGTGTTGTCATTGGAATGTGGCCTAAAATGCTGCTGTTTTGTCATTTGGTAACTTAAACAAAATCTGCTACTTCGAAATGCATGTACAGTACATATGCTCTAATATGAGCTGTGTGCACAGTAATGTGCAGGAGAGTGCCTCACAGACTCTGTAGAGGTGGCTGTTAAATTTGTTCTCCCATTAAAATGAATGGGATAAGGGATAGAGAGTCAGTTGTTGAATTCTCAAAGACTGTTTTTTGTTTTTTTTCCACCCCCCCGTGATCACTGGTCCCCCACTCCTTCGGGCTCCACAGGCTCCCTCCAGCCCCGCTGTCCTTACCCAGCCCTCCTCTGGTCCTCATATGGCAGCCGATCCCCGGGATATAATGGCGTAGCCCTTCGCCGGGTGGGTCCCCCTCCTCCAAGGGGGAAGGCACCGGGGAGAGGGGATGGCCCCAGCACACTCACTACTAGGGCCCACAGATGCTGCCGAGGAGCAGGAGGCCCTGGGAAGGCACTGGAGGCTCAGGGAGCAGAGAGCCGTCATCCGGCGGCCAGTGAGCAATTTTTCCCTTTTTCTGTTGGGGGCAGTGTAGTGACGTCACGGCATACGCCGAACGGCCCGCCTCCTCCCCAGTTAGCATTAGGCCGCGATCCTGTGATACTCCCAGCCTCTGCTAGGAGCCAGCAGGCACCGGACCAGTCCCCTCTTCCCGGAGAAGGTGAGCTGTCCATGGGACGCACAATCCTTCTCCCCCCCCCCCGGCCGGGCCTCCAGCGACCCGTGCACATTCCCAAACCCGAGACGCTGGCGTCACAAGCGCAAATCCAACCGCTGCACCGGCAGGCCAGCGGTTCAAAGATTGTTGTTAAAAATTTAGCAGCACATCCACCATCTGTGCATCAAGACACATAATATTAATGTTGCTATCATTCTAAGTTAATATGCTAGAAACATTCAGGCAGCTTGTCTGCACAGGGCACCACTGCAACACTACCTCCCTCCTTCTGCTGCTGGCACTCTTCCCTGTGCACCCCAGCATCCCACTAGCTCTCTCAAATGTCTTACTTTATTTTAAGCACATAAATGAAAAAAAAAAAAGAATTCTGAGCAGTTTAGAGAAGATAACCGACTTTTTACATATGGTAGTCCTGCGTGGGTATACAATATCTTCTATCGCCAGGGCTTCATGCAGCCTTATTAGGTTTTTCATAGTAGCCTGAAGCCTTGGTGGAGTGGAAGGGTACCTATGCCGCTCCTGCCTGCAGTATCCAGTGCCCCCACAACACCCAAAACACTCACACCCAATGGTGTGGTGACTGCAAGTCCCCACCATGGTGCCAGGCATAAGGCAGCCACTCCCACCCCACCCCCTACAGACACAGGCACGGCTGCATCCTCTTTTGCGACCTGCTGCACCCCCAGCACCCATCCGTGCCCTACCTGCCCTCCATGACCCCATTCCATCCTGCCTGACACTGCCAGCCTCCAGGCTGGTCCCCATTACTGGGTGCCAATGCCACCTGACCACCACGCAGCTTGTGGCTAACCTCTCCTGTGCATCTTACCTTTGGCACATGGCAACATTTGCCGCAAACTGCAAGACTTTGGCACCAGGACCCCACCCGTTCATGAATCGGGTGCAGGCTCCCTGGTGCACCAGTGATCGCCACAAGCTGCCACTGGTGCAGCTTGCATCTATATGTGAGACTCGAACCCTATGTTTCTTGAATGTGACAAGCACTAATATTTCACACTCTAAGGTGCGTAAGTCCACATATCCTAAGTCACATTGCTTAATGAATTGTGCCATTATTTGACTAAGAAAACACGGTTTATCTTACCTGCACATAAATAGGGGCTATATGATGGTGGCTTATGAGATATGCTATTTATCTTCATGAACGGCAGTGACTTCTTGACCTTCGTGAGTGGTGAAGCCACAAGTGAGGTCAAAAGAGGTCACTGCCCAGGAATGAAGATAAATAGCATATCTCATTAGCCAACATCACATGTCCCATTTATACAATGAGCATTAACATTCTTAAATACTTAGCACTGAATTGTGGTTTCTTAAATGGTAAGAGTAACAAGTATGAATTTTAGCTTTCTGTTTTAAAACTAAAACATATTTGTTGTTAGTTTTCACAGATTTTTGTTTCAGAAGAATGAACAAATTAAATATAAATTCTTTGCAAAAAATTGTGTTAATGCACTAGCTAGGGGAACTTAACGACACAAAGTAGGGAAATGTTGTGTTAGGGTTTCCAACCCTACCTGCCCCCCACCCCACTTCCCAAGCAGCAAAAGGAAAAAGACTTATGGTTTTGGGTCTTCAAAGTCTTGGTGAAATCAGTGGTGGGGTCTTCCTTGGGAGCTGTCAGCCCTAACGCTCACCCCATTCCGTGAGCAAACAATATCACACATGATCTCCTTTCTTCACACAGGGTCCACAGGGGGGAGCATTAGGGTTGACAACCCCCAAAGGAACAACCCCCAAGGAAGACCCCTCCACTGATTCACCAAGACTCCGGACACCCAAAACCATAATTCTTTTTCCTTTTGCTGCTTGGGGAGGTGTGGGGGCACTAGGGAAACCCTAACACCACATTTATTTACTTACTTAGATTTTGGTAAGCGGGTAAGCCCACTGAGACCAGAGATCCCTTTTTCAGGGGTGACCCGGAACTAGTTACAATAGATTACATACATTGGTATCAATATACAGTATTTACAGCTGATACATACAAGGAATTGGTATCAAACGCTTAACTCAGAGACAGCAAGCTTCACAAGGCTCACAAAGTGTTAGACAGGTGCACAGTACACTTAACAATTTTGCATAAGAGTTTCATGGGAGAGATAGAAATGGCAAAATTAGTGACAGCATGACAACAGGCCCGGGCAGGAGGCTAGCAATTACAACCAGAGAGACTAAGTTCCAGAAGTTACACTTTGAGGCCTGACTTAAACTCTTGGAGAGTACGCTTGTCCACCAGACTTTCTTGGAGGGCGTTCCATAAGTACGGAGTGGCATACTGAAAGGAACGCTTACCTTGGCTGGTGCAAACATGAGGGATGTCAAGGTGACGACTTGCTGAGGATCGCAAGGTACGGCACTGTACTTTTGGAGTGAGCAGCCCACTCAGATGGGGAGGAGGGCCAAAGGAGGTGAATTTAAAGGCCAAACAAACAGAGGAATAGGGCCACTTGTGCCGTAAGGTGGGCCAGTTTAGGTCCGCAAGGACCTTGCAGTGATATCTCCTGGGGGAGGAGTTTGTTGCAAAGCGTGTCACCCTGTGGTAGAGCACAGAAAGTTTGCTGAGCTCCTTCTCCCAAAGGAACTGTAGTACGGGGCCCCATTTAGGATGGAAGGGAGAAGGTTGCAGTTGGCTATGGCGCGTCGCGCCTAGCCAGAAAGAGAGTTACCCAGCCGGTAGAGGAGTCCAAGCCTCTGGTGGATGGATCTAGTTAAGGAGCCGATGTGGGGTTTGTAGGACAGCTCCTGGTCAAGGAGGATCCTTAGGTACTTGATCCTGTCTATGACCTCAACTCTCTTCCCTTGGGCTGTGTTGAGCTGGAGTAGTTCGCATCTGTCAATGCCCAGACGTCTGGTCCCAAACAGAACAGCCTTGGTTTTTTCTTCGTTCAGCACAAGAGAACTGGAGGTGAACCAGGCCTCAAGAGCAGAGAGACTGGCCTGCAGTTTGGCAGAGATGACACTGGGTAGCGGGTCACTGCAGTAGACAACAGAGTCATCCGCATAAAGGATGAGGTTGCTCAGCCCGCAGACCCTCTCAATGTCATTCAGAAAAAGGGAGAATAGCAGGAGACCCAGGATCGAGCCCTGGGGTACCCCAGAGACTACACATCTGGTACTAGATTGTGTTCCTCTCCAACAGACTTTTTGGGTTCTGTTGATCAGGTAGCTCTCGCACCAGGAGAGTGAGTGCGCATCCAGTCCTAGTCAGTGGAGTTTGGAAAGGAGAAGTTTGTGGCTACCATGTCAAAGGCCTTGGACAGGTCAATGAATAGAGTCCCCATCGGGGAGCCCTGGTCCATGGCCTTGAGGATGTTGGATGTGAGCCAGATAAGGTCAGTGTCGGTGCCATGACCTTTCCTGAAGCCATGTTGTACGTCGGCTAGGAGGTGCTGCTCGAGATAATCCTGCAGTTGACTGTATACCAGTCTGTCCTGCACTTTCCCGAGACGGCAGAGTAGGGAGATAGGCCTATAGTTCCCCACTTTGTCCCTGGGTCTTTTTTTATGGACAGTGACAACAGTCGATACCTTCCATTTATTTGGGACTGTTCCTTCGAGGAGGGACCTGTTGATGAGCAGGGTGACAGGGTAGGTGATTGGAGAGGTTCAAGCAGGTCATGTCCCAGAGAGGAGCTAGGGTTTATTTTGAGTAAGAGGGGAAGTACAGCTGTCAGTTTGACCAGTTTCAGGTGGAACTGAGGCCGAAGAAATGCCCAGTCCGCACTGCTGTTGTAGGGAATCCCAAACAGGACAGGGGCAGAGAGTCCACTTGGATTGGAGAAGGAAGCACAGAAGGCTTCTGCTACTGCAGAGTGGTCATTGGTCAAGGTATTCCCAACCAGGAGTGCACCTTCTTGTGCATTAGTGGCACCCTTAAGAAGAGTGTTAATGTGACCCCAGAATTTCTTAGGGTCTCGTAGGTGACTAGTTTGGAGATCTCGCAGGTGCTTGGACTTAGCATGTTTGGAAGCTTTTTTGCATTGGTTCCTCAACTCCCTGTACTTCTCCCAGTCAGATCTACTGCCTGAGGATTTGTAGAGTCCCCAGGCCCTGTCATGGAGTAGCATACTTTGCTTAAGGCCAGGGCTGAACCATTTGTGGCACTTGCCCTGTACCCTTAGCTTCTTA
The DNA here is from genome assembly GCA_016271365.2 of Neoceratodus forsteri. NCBI lineage: Eukaryota > Metazoa > Chordata > Ceratodontiformes > Ceratodontidae > Neoceratodus > Neoceratodus forsteri. Next base: position 586,847,162 of record CM028135.1, read on the forward strand.
CGGGGGCATGCAGATTTCCCTACTTTTGTGGCATTGAGTACCCTAACTGGTGCATTAATGCAGTTTTTTGCAAATAATTTCCTTACTTTTTGGGATACTATAATCATCCTCATTTCCCTGTGGAAGCCAATCCCTCCATAGATGCATACATGTATGTTGTCAAAACAGCAACAAAATTGTCAGCATAAGCTTGTTATTACCCCACCTCATGAATGCCATGCTGAGAATTTTCAAATCCCCACCAAAATGTCATTCTGCTCCACCGCAATGTCATTCCGTGCCACAGTTGAGAAAACACATTTTGGTCAGGATCTGAAAAATGACAACTGCAATGTAATGACAACTGAGCGCCGGGGCTTTGCTCAGCCAGCGGGCGGTCAGCGGCACCTAGCCGAACCTGGGAACCACAAGGCTGGGAGGAACAGCGAGGGAGCAGTCGGGAAAGGCGCAGCCAATCGCCTGCTTCCTTCAGCCCACAGCAACCAGCTGAGCGCCGGGGCTTCGCTCCGCCAGCGGGCGGTCGGCGGCACCTAGCCGAACTTGGGAACCACAAGGCCGGGAGGAACAGCGAGGGAGCAGTTGGGAAAGGCGCAGCCAATCGCCTGCTTCCTTCAGCCCACAGCAACCAGCTGAGCGCCGTGGCTTCGCTCCGCCAGCAGGCGGTCGGCGGCACCTAGCCGAACTTGAGAACCACAAGGCCGGGAGGTACCGCGAGGGAGCAGTCGGGAAAGGCGCAGCTAATCGCCTGCTTCCTTCAGCCCACAGCAACCAGCTGAGCGCCGGGGCTTCGCTTCGCCAGCGGGTGGTCGGCGGCACCTAGCCGAACTTGGGAACCACAAGGCCGGGAGGAACAGCGAGGGAGCAGTCGGGAAAGGCGCAGCCAATGCCTGCTTCCTTCAGCCCACAACAACCAGCTGGCGCCGGGCTTCGCTCTGCGGGCGGTCGGCGGCACCTAGCCGAACTTTGGGAACCATAAGGCCGGAGGAACAGTGAGGGAACAGTCGGGAAAGAACAGCCAATCGGTGCGGAAGCGCCCCACCAGGCACAGCAGCCGTATGGCTCTCCTGCCCCATTGACTTACACTGGCTCAGTTTGCACTGCTGAAATCTGTGGGACATGAAAATGTTTTTTCTTTTGTCTTTTACTCTTCCTGGTGTTGTACTGCAAGTTTCCCAGAAGAGCTGCTTCCACTCTGGTGAGACATCTATGAGAGCAACTGCTGTTGATTCTGTTGAATTCTGCTGGACTCTGTTAGCAGCAGGGGCCAGATGCTGAGGCGCCACTCTCCTTCTAGTTTTATGTGTAAATCATCAAAAAGTGCTGTTATCCACTACTGTACTGTAAGGAAATTACCGTTTACTGCTCTTTAAGGTAATTGCAGCTCCTTGTCTGAATTGTAAGGTGGGCCAGGCGCTGAGGCGCCACAGGCCCCAACAGTCCTTTGTAGTGCAGATTTGGTCAGTGGCTCAGGAAAGGCTTGCTACTGCCCTTATTAATTGCTGCACCCTCCTCTGTCTCTCTCAGCCTGCTTCCTTCAGCCCACAGCAACCAGCTGAGCGCGGGGCTTCGCTCACCAGCGGTCGGTCGGTGAACCTAGCCGAACTTGGGAACCACAAGGCCGGGAGGAACAGCTCAACATTTTGCCCACCCTCCTTCCCCTCCTGTGTGTTAATTTATAGGCATCTTCCCGCAAATCTCTTCCCGCCAACAGCACTTTCTCTAAACCAACAGAGAGCCACACCAGCTTGCTGATCCAACCAATCAGCAACTCGCTACTCCCTATTGCCAACTATCAATATCCCCTCAGAATGGGAGCTTGCTACTGATACTCCTGTCACTATCAGCCATAGGGTTCTACAATGAAGATGACCCTATTATACAATCTAAAATGGCAACCGCCTAGTTTCTCTGGAACATCCCCGTGGCTGACACACCCATACCCTCATATATGTCTTGCCATTGCTGCATCGACTACAGTGGTACAATCACCATAAAGTTACACATATCACCACATATATGTCTCAGCCAAGGCCCCACTACTGGGTATATAGATCCCCACTAAGCCTAGTCGTCAAACTGCTAATTGGTATCCCGACACACTACCTTAAATCCACAGGGAGCACCCAAAACAAAGAGTGGCAACGGAATAAAAAAAGGAGGACCAAAGACAGCCCCCTCTCCCTATCACTGGCAGCCCTTATGAAATTACTGATCTTCCTATTGCTCTGTATTGGTAATGTAGAAATCAACCTGGACCTCTTGAAAGCATCACCTCTCCATCAGACCTATCCTCAATTAAAGGCCTCAGTTTCCTGCATATTAATGTATGCAGTCTGTTGAAAAATTACATTGCTACAAGCCTGGGTTGCCCATACCTTGCCAGACTTTCGTGTGGTAACTGAGACATGGCTCAAGACCACCACAATGGACAGGGAAGTTAACCTACCTATCACCTATTCAGAGCTGATCGCCAAACAAGGGGAGGCGGAGTAGCCATATATGTAAAGGCTGGTTTAATTGTATCCTGTACTGCTGCAACATCTATGCCCAAAGAATTTGAGTGTCTAACTCTAAAAGTCTCTCTCCCCAATACAGCAGCTTTCCATTTAATTGGATGCTACAGACCCCCCTCTGCTGAACACAAGCTCTTATCCCACCTGGGAAACCTGGTCAAGTCCTGTACTGAAGAAGTCATTATCATAGGGGACCTGAATTTCAACTGGCTCACCCAGGCAGCTACACCTCTGGTATCATTCTGTGACACCTACGGGCTCACACAGTTAATTAATGGACCAACAAGACTAAATGCAAGGAATAGTAGTAACAGTACTCTACTTGACATCATGATAGTGAGTAAACCACATCTATTCACACATGCTGGAGTGCTCCTATGCGACATAAGTGACCGCTGCCCCATCGCAGGGGTAAGATCCAATAGCATTAAAACAGATCCTGCAAAATTCCTCATGAGGAGATCCAAGAAAAACATCAATATTGAAGGATATCTGCATGATCTAGCCTACTCTCCACACGGGCAAAAGTTCTATCTTGCACATTCTGTAGAAAAAGCTCAGCAAGTGCTAAATAGCATTATATTAAATGCCCTTAACACCCATGCCCCAATCTCTAGTATCCGAATAAAAAACAAATCCTGTCGCTGGTTTTCAGCTGACCTCAAAGCTGCACTGCTGGAGAGAGATAAACTTTGGAAAGTAGCAAGAAAAACTAAGAATATCATGGACTGGATGATCTTTAGGAAAGCCAGGAATAAATGCACTAGGAAAGTTAGGGATGCAAAGACTGCCTACTACCTGGCCCAGCTCGACTCCTCCTACCATAATACTGCTAGATTTTGGGGCACCATCAAGGGTATGATGGGCCAGGATGTTAACAACCCCCTTCCAGCCCAATTACACAGTAACTATGACCCCATTACTGGCACATTGGAAATCCTGGATGCATTCAACAACCACTTCACAACAGCTGACCTTGCCTTTGACTCCTCCCCAGCTAACCTATTAAGGGATCATTTAAGCTCCCACTATACTGGTGAACAAAGAGTTGACTCCTCCTTTAGCTTCAAACCTATACTGTTGAAACAAGCTGAGGATCTATTGTGGCATCTAGATACCAAAAAAAGTGCAGGAGCAGATCTTCTGGACCCATTCTTTCTAAAGATTGCGTGTCATGTGCTTGCAGTCCCCCTAACTCACCTCTTTAACCTTTCCCTAAACTCTGGCTCTATTCCCACGCTGTGGAAGACAGCCCAAGTGGTCCCCCTTCTAAAATCAGGGGACCCTATGGATCTTAATAACTGCAGGCCCATTTCCATCCTACCTGTGTTATCCAAGATGCTGGAGAAATTAGTGAGTATTCAGTTAAGGGAATATCTGGACAATGCTAATCTATTAAATCCAGCTCAATCTGGATTCAGGGCCAAACATAGCACTATCACTGCATTAGCCAAGGTCACCAATGATTGGCAAACCGAACTGGATAAAAAGAACAGTGTCTGTGCTGTATTCCTGGACCTGAGCAAAGCATTCGACACTGTGGACCATGAACTGCTACTCTCATCCCTACACTCCACTGGCCTAGATCCATCCTCCCTTAAATGGTTCAGATGCTACCTCTCCGGTAGATCACAGCAGGTAAAAGCTGAAGGTGACCTCTCCCCATTAAGACCACTGTCAAGAGGAGTCCCCCAAGGCTCTATTCTGGGTCCTATCCTTTTTGCCATTTATATAAATAAAATTGATTCAACCCTTACCAAGTCCTCAGTACATCTCTTTGCTGATGACACTGTACTGTATGTCAGCAACCCTTCACCCAAAGTTGCTCATGAAATCCTACAAGCAGAATTCTCCTGTTACAACATCAGCTTCTCGAGAAAAGCTTCTGCTAAATGCAAAGAAAACAAAAGCAATGATGTTCACAACCCAAAACTCCACCAACACATCCTCTTCAATCAGTCTCCCCAGCTATGCACTATACTTGAGAAAATCTGGGTATGTTGAAAATTTCAAATACCTAGGTGTGTGGATTGACAACAGACTTGACTTTACTCAGCATCTAGAACAACTGCTGAAAAAGCTTACGCTAAGGCTTGGCCTCCTCTACAGATTAAAACCCTTCCTTAATAGAGATTCAAAGATGAGATTAGTCCAGGCCATCTTTCTATCAGTCATTGATCACGAGACTTCCTCTATAGTCACTGCCCCACTCCCTACCTTCAAAAGTTGGATACCTTATACCATAGAGCAATAAGGTTCATTACAGACCTGCCATATAATACTCACCATTGTTCTCTCTGATGCAATTGGATGGGTTTCCTTCATGTCAGGAGGAGCAGAAATGCAGCTCTATGGATCTACAGAGCTTTATCAAAAACTTCCAAGCTATATCCTGGACTGCTTCAACCTGACCACTCCCAGCTCCTATGCCCTAAGAAGCAACAATATCATCCTGCTCAAATTGCCCAAAGTCAACACCAAAATAGGGAGGGCAGCAATCAGCTATTCTCTAGCCATAGCATGGAACACCCTACAAAAATCCCTAAAACTGTCCATTATCATTCCATTTACATCCTTCAAGCAGCACTATACAGCCTTCTTCACAGAGAAATGCAGTTGTTACCACTAGAGATAGAACAGTCATCCCACAAAACCATATTCCAATCACATATGGCATATTCCTTCCAGCCAGACACCGCCAGTATATGGCACCCAATATTCCCTTCACCATCCTTGTACTCATTATGTGAGTGACTGTCATGGCTCTCATTGTGATAATGTATGTACTGTACATATTGTAGATGTTAGTTTAACTTTCTCTTGCCAAGCTTTAACATGTGAATTTCTCTGTATATTATTGTGTTATAAATAACATTTTCTTTTTTCTGTATGTATAACTGTCTCATAAGTATGTGATGTAATTGCTGTGCATCAACTCGAACCTTGACCTTATCAGGTCCATCTTGAAAATGAGCCTTGCTCGATGATCGCCTGAATAAATAAAGATTTGATTGATTGATTGATTAAACTGTCACGTTCATGAGATGATATGATCCCACCTCATGAACACAGGCAGTGAAAATGTTAAAATCCCGCCTAAACGGTGATTTTGCCAAGTGACCACAAAATCCCCTTTCAGGCTGGATTTGAAGAATTCCACCACAGCTGTTCATGATTTGGGGTCCGCAAAAGGCCATGTTGAAAATTTGGTGTCAAAATATGCAAAAATGGCTAAGTTATGCATCAAAGTTGAAAACTCCATCAAAATACTTTAACCGCACTTACCTTAGCTTCTCATTGCAGTCGCCGGTTCCAGCAGTAAGACGTGTCTTCAATTAGAGAGTGGCCTGTGACTAGTTCAGGTGAGTGAGGGTGTGTGGGGGTGTACTGGGGGTGTGGGGTAGTGGGAGCTGAATGGGAGTTGGGGGGTCAGATCAGTGAGGGACTTTTGTTTCTTTGCATGTTGAAAAAAAGAAACAAACATCGAAGGGGATGGTTGACTATATTTCAGACTAGGATGGCATTTGGAGGGTTGGGGTGCCATTAGATACCAAGAAAAGACCAAAAACCAATGGGGATGGCGATTGGACAGTGGGGAGGGGTGCCACTAGACACCAGAGAAAGATAAAACTATTATGGGGAGGGTGACTGGAGGGTGGGGAGTGCCACTAGACACCAGTGAAAGATAAAACAATGACAAGGATTGCGATTGGAGGGTGAGGGGTGCCACTAGATACCAGTGAAAGATAAAACAAACAATTACAGGGATGGCGATTGGAGGGTGGGGGGGTGCCACTAGATACCAGGAAAAGATTACAAATTTACGGGGATGGTGCAAGATTCAGTTGGGGCAGAGTACACCACAGAGATCTGAAGCACTGTGGAACATAACTAGCTCGTGCTGGCAGGGGCACCTCACTGCTTGGCACAGGTGGCTGGCAGTACCCAACTAGCAAGATACATTTTGTGACATATCTTACTGTGGAGATAAAAATTTATTTAATTGTTGTTTTTCTTGAGAAAGTATCATTTTTATTTCTTAGTAAAAATGTAATGTACATTGTGGAAATGAGAATCATGCCTAAACTGATAGTATCAGGGCTTTCAGCTGCAACACCCTCCCCCCCCCACATAAATTCATCCACCCCCCAGTTCAACCACACCACCCATTGTGACATTTTGTCATGCTTTGACGGAGGCAAGACTGAACTGTGACAGTCTCTTGCAACTGTATAGTTGAGCCCTCTGTTTCCAGGGTTTGCTCTGAGTACTATGTTCATGCTGCTCCATTCAAATTCAAATGCAGTGAACTGCATTGGCCATGTAAATGGGAAAAGTCACAACAGAGTTAAAAAGTTAGTGTATCTTAGAAATGGTTGTTATGGTGCACATGAGGATGGGTTGCAATAAATACATAAACTTATAGAAAAAACATACATTTTGGGTTTAAAAGCTCACTTACAGTATGCATTTGTTTTAAACATTGCCTCGCAATGATTACACAGTAAATGTATTTTATTTGTAATTTGTTAACCAGGTATGACCCCCAACAGCATGAAATGCCAGTTTTCAAAGGGGAACCCGGAGATGTAAACAAGAGCAACAATACATGATACTGTTGCCATATGCTATGTATTATACTGGTGTGGTAGTGCCAGTATCGTTACTGTAGGGTTACGTAATGTACTTAATGTTAAATTCCAATTTTTGCACCTCAAAGGAAATTTCCAAGATTTACTGTTGGGTTTAATAGCCCATTACCTTGGGACAGTGCCAGTCATTTGAGCCATAAATTATAATTTTTTTATTAGTCCAGTTAGGAAGGGAATGGATCGTATATCAGGCCAAGCCCAATGGCCAGCTGATCCCTTCCACTTCCCAGTCCGCTAGCCATGCCCTCTGCTCATATGTTTTGTGACATCTCACCAGCGACAGCACAGGGTACACCCCACTGAAGTCTATGGGGCTCAATTTCAAAAATGAAACCTTTGGTATATATTAAAGCTACCACTCAACTAATAAAGGGTCTATTAGTTGAGCAATTGCTTTCATATATCTATCAAAGATTGCTTTAGCACATAAAAAAAACATTTTGAAACGGAGCTCCATAGACTTCAAAGGGACATGACACTGCACTCTCCCTGGTTAGATGTCACAAAACATCTGACTGTGGGGGTGTGGTTGGAGGACCAGGAATTGGAAGAGATCAGCTGGCCATCAGGATCAACCCAATTAATGATCCCTTACCTTCCTAACTGGACAGTTCAAAAAATTGATACCAGTTTTATACATTGTCATCAAATTGTTCCACCAATCACGTGTTTTCACCATTTAACCATTAATTGACATACATATAAACAAGTGTACATACCCCATAGCATCATAGTGAAAGGTAAATAGAAATTTCACAAAGCTTTTTAATTCCTTTCTTACATGTTTTTTCTTTCTTTCTTTATAGGTTCATATTTCTCAAGAATAACTGCCATCCTTTGTAACATCCGAAATAAAAAAAAAACATATTTTTCTAACTCACAAAACTGTAATTGCCTTTTCTCAACTTAAAATGGAATAGGAGAACTTAAGGGGGTGAGGGAGGGGGGAGAGAGAACAAGAAGGAGAAAAAGGAAGAATCATCATTCTAGTTATTCTGCTTATTTCCTTTTACTCAAGAATGGCTTTAGTTCAAATTTCTCATTCAAACCCGGTGGTTCCAATGCCCCTAAGACATATATCCATTTTTGTTCTTTTTTGTCTAGGGCATTTTCTATATCGCCATCCCTAACATCTTTTGCTACTGCTTCAATCCCTACAGCTGTAATCTTGTGGTTCGTTCTGTCTGCCTGTGTATTAACATGCATTGCTAGTGCATATTTTTGATTTTTATTCTTAATTGCTAGAACATGTTCATTGAGACGTTGTCTCAATTTTCTCTTTGTTCTGCCCACATAATAACTTCTACAGCTATACTGTAACAGATAAATAACGCATTCTGTACTGCAATGGATGTTTCCCTTAATAGTTATCATGTCTTCAGTTTGTGGGTTTCTAAACTGTTTACATCTAGTAATGTATTTACACATCTTACACTTGCCTCATGGCTTCATACCCCACTGCTGAGTAACATATTCTTCAGTGACCCGCTTAGGCTGGTAGCTTCTTACTACCGAGTTTGAATGTCTACCCCCCTTTCATTATTCTCCATATCAGCAGACACAGGCTGGGAAACCAGCCTCCCAGTGTTTTCCACAGGGGCTTCTATGGGATCCAAGGAACTACAATTTACCTTTGCTGCTTGACTGTGGATAACTGCACACGCCATCCCCTGTTGGAGATTGTCCCTGATAATTACATCTACAGCAAGGCTCTCAGTGACTGCAACTTTTTGCACAGTCTGTCCTGTCTTACCCCAGTCCAGGAGAACACTAGCAAGTGGCAGTGTTTTCTCCTCCCCAGTGAATCCCCATACAGTAACAAATTGATTGGGTATAAGCTATGCAGGCTCTATCAAATCCCCTTTTACCAAAGTCAGGGATGCCCCCATGTCCCTTAATCCATGGGTCTGTACCCCATTCACAGTGACTGGGTATATGTGCTACCTCATGTTTACTGGCATGCCTTCAGGGACACACAAACAACCCACTTCTTTCCTAGCACCACTTTGTGCACTCTCTCCCCTTTCTGGACACTGCCTAGCAAGATGTCCAGGTTCCCTGCATACACAACATTCATTTCTTTTATTAGGCAAATCTTTTCTCTGTAACTTGGGGCTGCCAGGTTTCGGTGGAAGCAGGGAGGGAGGGTTTTAGCTGCCCTGAAGGCACACTTTTCCCTTTCTGCACTGTCGTGTCCACCCCATTCCCTCTCAATGCTCCTGGCATAGTGGTCTGAGAGTTCAGCAGCCTCTTGCACTGTTTTTGGATCTCAGTCCTCTAGAGAAGTGTTCAGCTCTGCTGGGCACACCCAAATAAACTGCTCTAAAAGTACAACATTCTAAATTTTCTCTACAGAGTCTGCTTCAATCCCTTCCCACTGTTTTAAAACCTGACATTTAGTAGCTAGCTCCTCATAGCTCATGTCAGGGCTTCTCCTGAGCTTACGGAATTTAACTCTGTATGCTTTTGCTGTTAAATCATATTTCTTTAACAGTGCAGATTTAAGTTTACTATAATCATTACTGTCCTCATTGTCCATTTGACCCAATGCATCACAAGCTTTCCCGGTAAGTAGTGTGGATAGCTGGAAGCTCCAGGACTCTGGAAACATTTGCCTGAATACATACTTTTTCAAAGGAATTTAAAAAGGCATCCATATCTTCCCCCTCTTTAAATTCAGCTATCAATTTAGAATTTTATTTGTAACCCAGCCCTGGAGTCCCAGTTAACCCCAGGCCACTTACCTGCTCTTGCACTGGTGTTTGGAGTCGTAGCTTCTCCAGTTCACGTTGCCTCTGGCGCTCACGCTCTTCTCGCTTGGCCTCTCACTCAGCCTCTCACTGCTCTCACTCAGCCTCTCACTAAAGCTGTTGCTCTTTTTCCTCAGCCTCCGCTTAAGCTGTCACTCTTTTTCCTCAGCCTCTCTCTGATGCTGTCGCTCTCTTTCCTCTGCGGCTCACTGCTCTCACTTATCTTCTCTCTCGAATTCCTGCTTCCTCTGTTCAAACTCCAGCTCCATTCTCCACAACTCTATCTGTAGCCTGATCCTTTTGGCTCCAGAATGTTGGTGACCTACCCTGCTGCTGTGGCTCTTGGCTTGCACTGGCCCTAATGTCCACCTCCCTGGATCTGGACACTACACTGAACCCTGGCCACTCCACGCCCAAGGTTTGGTCTTTTCCAGTCACAGACTGTGACTTGAGGTCTTGGGCATCGGCTGCCACAAGAGCCTCCATGAGGTGCTTTTTGGCTCACCCCTCGTGCTGGAATCCTCTCTCTTGGCACAATTGCCTCAGGTAGTCTGCAGTGTACTCACTGTAGTTCGAAGCCCTCTTCTTCCCTAAGCTACGGCTACACTAGCTTACACCCAAAAAAAAAAAAAAAAGGTAGGGAACTTAGACTAGAAGCATAATGATATAGTTCTTTACCTCTTTAAACCACTGCCTTATTTTGCATGTGAGCTGTACAGTATTCAGTCTGACACCCTGGACTGTTAACGCTCGTGTTACCAAATACTTTTAAATTTGACCGCTACCACCAGATCTGTCATAAAAGTGCTCCACAGGTCAGGCCCTCTGCTCCCACAGTGCCAAACCTCGAAGTGCAATATGTGAACAGGAGACAAATAGGATAACCCTCCTGTCTGTTTTGGGTCTGAATCACCTAACTAGCCTCGAGTCTTGGTGGCAAATATGAACTTTTTCTGCTAGCACACCCAGTTAACAGGCTCAGATATGTACTCTCTTCGGGAAATGCAATACAATACTTCACCCTGTGGGCACCCAGCCAGGTTCAAAAGTGTAGCTTTTTGACTCAATTTGAGACCTAGGTATATTCTTTCCTTAGTAAGATAGTAACACACATTTTTTAAGCCCTTAACAGTTCTTGTCAGAATTACTCAATACTGTTTCAACCTCCACATGCAAAAAAAAGTCTTAGTAGGATTAAGGAAACCAAAAGGTTTACTGGAATAAAAAAAAGTAGCAAATACATACAAAACATAGAACACATAACATAAGCCCTTAGTCAGAACTAAATTGGAATTTTACAGAAACAAAACGCCTGATACTTAAATTTCTAGCTTAGCTAAGTTCCAGTTGGGTGTTACCTATTTTTAACAGAAGTGCCTTTTTGGAGTGCAGAGATGATGTGTCCCACTCCTTTTAGCTAGGGTGATAATAATCCAGCATGTCCCTCCTATCCTGTGAGGTCACAGCTCATGAGGTCACTGTTAGTCTGTAATCAATTCGTAACCTGAGTAAGAATATGCAAAATGATGTTATTTTTCTGCTGGCTGAAATTCTGCAAGATAGCAATATTAAAATATGACAGTCTCTGATCTCTCTACCAGCTTCCTGACCTACAAAATGCCTGCCAGTTTACAAGTTAACAGGAATCTGTTAAAATTTCCTTTTTCTCAGGGGTTATAAAATGCATCCCATGTCCCCAGCAGATCAAAGTAGGAATATTTTACAATGTGTTACAACCTGGCATTTGGAAGTATTCACTCTGTCTCAACAGAGAAGGAAACTAGCCATCTGCTACTGCAGTTACTGTGTGGGGGTCAAAGGTCAGGCCCCTTTTCAAACTGCTAGCTGCTATTCCCTAAGCAGACATTCACATAACATATATTTATATCACAAATATTATACAACATAATGACAAGCAGATGGCAGAGCACTGCAAGCAGCACTCAGGTAACGGGGCTATAAAGCTCAAAAGCTCCTCATAGAACATTGGAAATCTACTTTAATAACTTTGGCAGCATTCAACAAAATAGCCCAAAACTTTGCAAGCGGGCTCTGGCTGGCAGGGTCTCAGGATGTGAAAAGTTTTGTGATGGCATCTTGTATGGTTTCCAAGATATGGAATGTTGATTTTTAATGAAATTCTATTTTTTTCCCATACTTACATAGTTTTTTTTTTTCTCTCATGCACAGCCAAGACGGTACAGAATTTTTTCCCAAAACGTTCAGGGTAGAAGTGACCTGTGCCACAGAACTGCTTTTTGAAGTTTTCGTGAAAACATATTAAATGGTTCTATAGTTATAAGGATTATAAGACTTTGCTGAGCATACTCATTGGGGCTTTGAGTTAACCCTCCGATTAGAACAACAAAAAAAATAGATTGTGAGGTTTTATCATTTGTGATTTATCAATTGTGAAAAAAAAAATGCTGACTGTGACAGCCGCCATATTTTTTATATACTATAAAACGATGAACTTTCAAAAATACAAAAACCTGAACGTAGGTAAACAGTACTGTTCAGCTAGATTCTGGTGTTTATTTTAATAACTGCCAGAAATACCTTTTCTGGGAACCTCAAAATCTAGGGTGTCCTGCTTGGCGAGAGAAGCCATCACCTATGTTCTCTTTACAAGAACAGCAGGACTTTCCTGACACCCGCAGACACAGATGAAGACGTGCTGCTGGCTTTTGTGCCAGCAGTGAGCCGGCGATCATGATCTTCTATCTATCTACCTGCCAATATGTCTTAATATTTTTATTTCCTCCCACTCCCAGCTCAGCCAGCCCTCCTTCATTCTTCCCTTGTATACAACAATAACAGACAAGGTGCCCATCCCCAGTACTGCTTGCCCACCCCCTCCAGATCGTCTGCCCTCTTCCCAGTGTTTCATCTACAGTGTATCATATGTATTTTAAGCAAACCTGGGTGCCCACTCTGGTACCACTTTTCTATAACCTCCCACTCCTCCTCCCCCTAAAATACAGGTGCTGGCAATGGGGTGCCCATCCCAGGTGCAGCCAACACAAGTATCCTGACACTAGGGTGCCCAATCCCCAGTGTCAGTTTCCCTAAGAAATAAGAAAACCATCCCTTTTTGATCTTTTTTATTTTCAGTTACAAACCTGTAAAAAATTAAAAGTTCAGAACAGGTGATAGTCTGTACTCACTGGTGCAAGGCTCTATGCAGCCAGATGTTTGTTACCCCTTACTTAGAACAATCAGGAAAAATAAAGATGGCTTGTATTCTCTTGGTTCAGTTAATAAAGAAAACCAGGAAATCCAAGGAAAAGGGGCACCTGGCACATGGTGGTTGGGTTATTTTTGTCTCAGCGCTAGCAGTCCACAGCTGTCAGCATGTGTTGTCACTAGATTCAATTAGTTAATAAATACTGACAATCTTTTACCTTGCAAATCCTGGTTTTATTTATTAACTGAAACAAGTAAATGCAGGCCATTTTTGGTTTTCCAAAAAAGAAAATTGTCCATTGCTAGTCTTCCCCCACCCACTCTGCACGCACCACCACCACACACAGACCCCAACACCCTCACTCACCCTCATAGGTCCCACAGTGTGGATCCACTCTCTGATCAAAGACATGCCTTGCTGCTGGGACTAGCGACTGTGACATCAGAAGATAAGATATGTCCGGTTTCAATGTATTTTAATGGGGTTTGAACTTTTACTCATAACGTTGTAATTTTTTAACATTTTAACACCAAGTTTTCAATGTGGCTTCTGGGACCAAAGCTCATGAACAAGGAAGGTTGAATTTTTCAGTTTTGCCCAAAACGTGATTTCGCTGTTGCTACGCAAAATCACCTTTTCGACAGGATTTTAAACTTTTCACCTACTGATTTCATGAGGTGGGGTCATAAAAAGGCTATGTTTAAAATCTGCTGTAAAAATATGTTAAAATGACGAAGTTATGAGTGAACATTGAAATATTTCAACATTCACTAATAACCAAGCTAATTTTTAAAATTTTTCCACCAAACCTTCAGCTTGGCCTTTTTGGGATCACACCTCATGAACAACGCAGATGAAAGTTTTCAAATCCATCCTGAAAGGTGATTTCACAGTCAATCCATGAAATCACATTTTGGGAGGGGTTTGAAAATGTTCACCTACAAGTTTCAAGAGGTGAGAGTCATAAGAAGACTATGTTGAAAATCTGGTGTAAATGTGTGGTAAAATGACCAAGGTATGAGTGAACACTGAAATATTTCAACATCCACTCATAACTTCGCTAATTTTTAATATTTTGACTCCAAACTTATATTTTTTCTCATCTGTTGTGTGAAATGACATTCCAGCCAGTATTCTATGAATGCTGCATGTCATGTTTATGAGATGGAGTCATAAAATGACTATCTTGAAAACTGTGTGTCAAAATAAATAAAATAAAAAAAATTATTAAGGAACACTTTTTGTAGTACCAGCCTTTCCCCGGAATGTAGTGCTCTGTGATCCCGTGCCAGTGAGCCGAGTTCAAGGGGCAAGTTCAGTGACCCACCTGGATGGGCTGAGGCTGGGGAGGAAAATGCTGTCATGCGACACCATCCCCCGGCCTGGGAACAGTAGGTGCAGGGTTGCTCGCACAAGCCCAAGTAACATTTAGTGAAGAGAACTCTTTTCTTGGCATAGGGCCTGCATCTCTGCACCTGTGGGTGCCAGAGGGACTTGAGCTTTGACTGAGAAATGGACTCTTCTGTGCATCTCTACCTCTGGCCACATGGAAGCTCAGTGCCCAGAGGACCCTGCACTTTTCAGTCCAGCAGACAGCCCCATGGATTCCTCACATCCATTGCAGCACAAAAGTCCGTAAGCAGATGGAGTCTTCCCTTGGTGCAGAGTCCAGAAGGGACCTGCATGAATGAGGATACAATTCTAATATCCCAAAACAAAAGGAAATTCATTGCAAAAAAAAAACTGTGTTAATGCACCAGTTAGGGTTCTACTTAATGCAACCAAAGTAACTCCGCACCCCCAAGCAACAAAAGGAAAAAACACTGGACTCTTGGCGAATCACTGGTGGGATCTTCCTTGGGGTTGTCAACCCAAATGCCCACCCTCCCAAGCCAACAAGGTCGGACATGATCTCTTTTCTTCTTGCAGGGGCCTCAGCACCCGTTGTGAAGAAAGCTTCATCAGATTCTGTTAGCAACATGTGGCAAGACATACTTCTCTACCTTTGAAGAGTGTATCACTACAAGGCACTGGCTTGGAGCTGTACTTGTGCTTTAGACAGGAGGCTACAGGCTGGGGGAAGGGGCAGAATTAGAGTTGACAACCCCAAGGAAGACCCCACTACTGATTTGCCAAGACTATGGAGATCAAAAACCCTAATATTTTTTCCTTTTGCTACTTAGGGGGTGGGGTTGAGGAGTTAGGGTTGGAAACCCTAATACCACATTTCCCTACCT